>MU754774.1:0-14787 GCA_026770625.1 Nicotiana glauca | reverse complement strand
GTGATTTTTGACCCTCCCGGAAATTTTACACATTTTAGCGTTTAAATATTTAGTTTGTGTTTAATATCGCTATTTTAAATGGGTTTGATTCTTTTATTTTATTTTATCATTAAATTGAAAAATACCAAAAAAATAGTTTCACAATATAATATTATTTATTTTAATTAATTAGAGTTAGTTATGTATTTTATAGTATAATTTTTCATTATTTGTAAAAAAGGGTTAAGATTTTGACCAAAATTTGGCCCATAATTCCCAAGCCCAAATTCCTAACCCATTAAAACTCTTACACCCTCTCTTCTTCTAGAAAACTAAGACATATTAGACCTAACCTAGAAGAGAGCAGCGCCGAAGAGACCTAACGCCTAGGACCTAAGGAGAGCATCAGTCGTTTTCTGATCTTGAGGAACAACTCTCATATCATCTTCTTCGCAAAAAAAAGAAAAAAAGAAAAACTAGACTCCAAAACCATCATCTTCTTCAACCAAGACAACACCAAAAAAACCCTAGGCCATCTTCTTCTTCATTGAACACCCTGCCTTATCTTCTTCATCTCCTTAATGTAAAAAAATCGTAGATCCTTCAGCACATAAGAGATACAGCAGCAACCCTATAGAACGACACAACTGCAGGACCCCTCACCGCCGATCTTCTTCTTCAACCTGCAATAGTATTTGCTTCTTCTTCTTAACACGGAACAGACCTGAACGACACACCCTAAGTCATTAATCTATAGAACCACGACAACCCTTCTATTTCTTCCCATTAATAAAGCTCGCAAGATACCAGCAACCCCGGCCAAACCTTCTGAGCCCTAGAACTTCTACACCCAAACCCCTCGACCACCCTCAATCGACCAATTCCATCTACACTCTGAAAACCTTCGAGCAACACTTTGCAAATCCAACCCACATGCACACACATACCAACACGGTCAGCAAACAAAAAAAGGGTAAAACATTCTTCAGATTCAGGTTCTTTGAATCTGAACATTCTGTTGCTTCTTTGAATCCTCGATCGTTGGTTTCGAGTAAGATTCGGAGTTGAGTTTGCCGTTTGTAGTTCCGACAGGTTCTGTTGCTCTGCTTTTTTTTTTCGAGTTCAATTGTCTGAATTCTCATTATGTTGTAATCATCGGAGATTCAAATATATGTGAAAACGATTCAGGTTTAGTTTTTAAAATTATCAAAAAGGACCCAATCGGAAGAATAAGAAAACAAAACAGCATGTTATTTTAGTTGGCTTTAAAATGGCACTATGCAGTACAAGCAATTTTATACCTATCACTAAGATTCTGAAACTGAAAGACAATAAACATGTTTGAGCTTTCAAAGAATTAAACTCACTGGTTCGATCTCTATTGTTAAGCTCGTATCGAAATTTTAAATCGGAACGTGTTTTGCCGGATCGTGGCAGTTCCGGTTTACGTTCGAGGAGCACGTTCTGTCTAGATCTAATTAACATCGAAAGGGTCCTTGCTCTAACTAAGGTTCAGTTCTTCAATCCTCTACTCATTTTATTCTAGCTTAACGTTAATTGTTTATTCGGTGGTTTGATATTGTGATTTGTTTAATCATCTTCTATGGTTTTGAATATGTTCATTTAGTTACCTGCTCGTATGTTACTCGTATTGGGTCATAGTTGAACATAATTTTACCACAATATAGAATTTGGGTTGTTATTTATCGATTGAACTACGTCAAATTAGATTAAAGGGGCTCGGGTGCTAAAGTTCGTGAAATTGAGCTTTTAATTGTCTATTGCTTTGTTACTTGCCTATATTCGTTAGGAGCCAAATTGGGCTGTTAATATTCATAAATATTTTAGCTTGCTTTAGGCGCGATCAATAATAGATTATCGTGGCCATAGTTACGGTTCCCGTGGCATGGTCACAATACGTAAATCTCAATTTGGGTATGCGTTTCATGTGACCCTACCATAATTTTGAATAATAATACTAATAGAAATGAACATGTTGTAAATCGCGGGTGCATTTCATGTGATGCGGTTCGCAAGTGTATGACAGTCATGATTTGTTCCATAAATATTAAAGACGGTTAGAAAGTTAAAAAATGCACACATGTTTAAAATGTATAATTAATCAGATAATTAGACCAATTATTAATAGTTAAGCGACCTTGCTAAAATTACGGAATCCGGGAATGCCTAACAAATTCTCCCGGGTTAACAAAATCCCTTACCCAGATTTCTGTGTTCGCAGACCATAAATAAGAGTCAACTTCCTCGATTCGGAATTTTAAACCGGTGACTTGAGATACGATAAATTATCTCAAGTGGTGACTCTGAATTTGAATATATAATCTCATTTCGGTTATTGTCACTTTAATTGAAAAAACTCCCCCATACCCCTTTCGGATATAAAAGGGAGGTGTGATAGCTCTGGCGACTCTGCTGGGGATAAGAACCAAGAACTTCTGGTTCAGGGTTCAGAATTTGAGCTTAGAATAAATGTTATAGTTGGTTTTTATTTATTATCTCATTTTTACTTGTTTGAGCTTAATGTGCTAAATGTCGCTTTTTACCACTTTAATATTGTTTGGACTGTATATAAATTGTTACAAAACCTTTTCTCTCTGAGTCTTCTAAATCATCTCGGAAGTGAGCACTTCGTGTGATTTCTTTTCTGTTAGAGTCATATCCCAATTTTAGAACAAGGTTAAGATAAGTTGCAAAGCTGGTGAAGCTTATGTATTCCCAGTACGCTGCCCCCCCTTCCCCGGCTCGAGCTAACCGCTCGGGTAAGCCAGGTCTAGAATAATACACTAGGTTGTAAACCCTAGAATAATATAGCCCCATGCCGGATCCCTAGTAGGAACATTTGTCTGCATCACGTGCATTTGACTTAGGGAACTCAACACAGGGGTTGGTCCGTCAAGGACAAGTGTACCCCAAAAAATAAAAGATCATCCTAATGCATACTAATGTGCTACATGTTGCAATCTTCAAGGGTAAAAGGGTCATTTGGCGGACCAATGAGGTTTGAGGGTAAATAAGAAAAACAAGGGTGAAGTGTAAAAAAATAAAGCAAGTAGGGCCCAGTTATGTTTTTCTTTCATATTATTTTTAAGAAAAAGACAAAAAAAAATGAAAAATTCAAAAAGATTTTGCACTTTCCCATAATATTCCAAAAAAAAATAATAAAAAAGAAAAAAGAAAATCCAAAAAGAGTTTACATGTTTCACCAGTTTTCAAAAAAAAAAGATAAAAAATATTTTTTCTCTAAATTATTTGTTAATTTTTAATTCTCGCCCGCGTCCAATCTTACCGATCTACGCATACCTGATTCTTTTCTTTCGGGGCGGCATACGTAGGAACCCCATATAGGGTCCGGTATTCCTAGTGAGTCTTAGGTTCTTGGCTTCGAGGGTCGTAGCCAATTCTTGCATATCTAGCCACTTTTGGCCATATCGATCATTTTGCAAAATATGGCTATTTTTGAAAAAGTGGTTTGTTTAATTATCTGGAGAGTCTTGAATCCACAATTAGGTATCTCTTTAATTTAAGGCCCATCCTTGTCAAATTTGTATGTCTAGCCGCTTTTGACCACGTCGGCCATTGTTGCAAAATGGGGCCATTCTCGCAAAAGTGGTTCAGCGACCCATGTCTTAAAGTTCTAAGTCCACAACAAGATGTTCTTTCTGTATAAGGTCCATTGTGTTGAATTTGCATGTTTAGCCATCTTTTTGTCTACATAGGCCATTTCTATAAAATGGGTAATTTCTGTTAAGTAATTTTTTCATGTCTTAGAGTTCACCTTTGTTGAGTTTGGATTTCTAGCAACCTTTTGTCCACATAGGCCATTTTGCAAAAGTAGCTTCAATCATGTCCTCCATGTGTTTGATAGTAAGTTTTATTGTCTCAAATATTGTTCTAAGTCTTTAATTCTATTTAGTTTTAGTTTTCTCATACAGGTGTGGATATACTTACCGGGGTTTGAGCATGACAGACACCCCAGGATATACTTCCGTTATGTCCAGTCAGGATCGCTGCATTCAGGAGCTCGCTAAAGGAGACTTTTTATGTTGAGTCTGATTTTTTTTATGTTGTCTTGTACTTTATAGTCATGTTTAGCAGTATTGATTCTTTTAGTTGGTGTCAGAGTTTATAGTAGTATAGTTGAGTTTGTCAAGTCTTCCGTTATCTTATTTCTTGTTTTATATTTGAAAATAAAAAAATGTTGTAAATGAATAATCCAAATTTTTTTTGTTAGTCACTTCTCCCGAACTACGCAAAGATCTGATTCATGCGGCGTCATGATACGTAGGCAACCTACATAGGGTTCGATCGAATTGTTTTTGAAAAAAAAAAGAAATGAAATTATGGGATGTGAGAAATGAGAGGAAGAAAATAGTGATAATTAAAAAAGAGGGAGGGGGGGGGAGAGAAGGGAAATGAGCAAGTCAAGAAGTGCTAGAAAAGAAAAGAGAATATTAAAATGAACAAATTGGGATGATGCCAAGTGACCTTCTAACCCTCGAAGTCATTTTAGAACCGTTAATTGTTGCTAGGTGCATTGCACACAATATGATAACTTTAGCTGTTAAATGCCATAACGCTAACATGATGACTTCATTTTGTTCCCTTTTGTTATCTTCATTATAGACGAAGGGTGGTTGATTTGTGGTTCTTAAACTGGTAACTCTTCCATACAACACAAGGTCAGAGCGAGGTAGCCATGACAGGCAAAGATTTGGACACATGTGTTGTTGATCCGCCTGAGGAGATTGCTGAATCAGAATCTGAGTTGAAAGAAGAGGTCCTAAGGTGAAAGGACATATGGTCGAAATATGCCAAGCATGGATTAGTGGTCGTCCCCCTCCATTATTTCCCACTAACTAAACTGAAAGCACTGTCACCATTCCACCACTGTCACAAATTTTTATTCTCAGTGCTGGTGATATCTCCCCACAACCTTTTCACACTCAACCCACCAAAACCACCTCATATCCCGCTTCTTTGACCACTTATGTTTTGGTACCTCCTCCACCAGTTATTTTTCCCCGGTCCTTAGCGAGGATGTGTTCAAAGTCCCCAATGCCTAACACTATATCCCAACCACTCATTTCAAACAAGCATAGAACTCCTCGAATAAGATCCAAAACCCTAACTTTTCCACTTCCAATTTCAGGAAATTTTCGGGTCGTTTGAACCCAAGACTTTCATTAATCGATTACTTTTGATAAGAGCAATCGATTGATGGTCGTCTAAAGTTTATTTTTACCCCGTAAAATTTAGTCTTAGATCATTGGATGTTCCAGTTTGTTTTGGAAATGGACATTAGGTAACTTTTTCTACTTTCTCTTTAGTTTCTTTTTCTTTGTTTGTTGATTCTTTTTCGTGTTTAAATGTTCATGTTAAATCGCATAATTTTAGGGTTTTTTCTCTCCTTTTAAACTGTTAATTATTTGTTTACACATTGATCATTAGATTAATCCAAGCATGCTGAGACTTCATTTTAATTTGCATGGTTTTAGTTTAACTAGGAGTTGTAGTGAATTGTTCATGCTATCTTTGCTTTTGCTCAAACTGCTTCCCCCCTATGTTCTGTAATTAAAATTTCAGCATATTAATTCATTGAATTGGGTAGTATAATTTCTAGGATTTCTTTGGGGTTTTGTTTTTCCTGATTATTTTTGGGTTGATTACTGTGTAAATACATTTAGTCATTTTAATCTTAGTCTGGTTTAGATTTAATTAGATAATCACTTTAGTCTACTAATTAAGTTAGTCTTAAGTTTGAATTGCATACTTTTTTGGTTATGTTTGTCCTTCTTGATGGCTGTTGTCCATGATTTGTATATCAATAGAAACCTTAGGGACCTAATTGAACTAAAAGAGTTTACGGTAGAGTTGAAATAGGCCGTAATTCAAAGATTAAAAATGGATTTTCACTTAAGCCTCAGAAGGTTCTAGTATTTAGGATAGTTGTTCCTATCCTTAGCAAAAATGCTGATAATGGATAAGAAAAAAAGGACATACAGTTGTTAAAAGATGTTGTACTATCCTGAAAATTCAGAATATTAAGTTAGAATATGCCTTTTTGATGCTTTTTTGGTACACTCTATAAAAGGGAAAACATTCCCCCACTCACACAGATATTCAACATTATTCTCTGCCTAAAAAGTTCTGAAAAAACAGATTTTGAGCATCATTTTTACTGCATAAAAGTTCCATCTTCTCTGAAAATTTCAGACTTCAGAAAATTCCCAAAAACTTCTCCCTTTTATTCACAAGCTAGAAATGGTTTGAAATAGAGAGCTTTCTTGGGTTATTTAGCTGGGATTCCTGGTTTCAAGTTGTTGGTTTTGGGTCTGAAATTCTGGTTTATTTGGGGACTATTGTGGCTGTGTTGGTTATTGTGAGAAAGCACTGGAGAAAATATATTATTGATTGTATTAACATATGTTACAATGAACCCCTATATATACATACATAATATGTCCTACTCCTAATACATATTGGATTAGGGTTATTTACTCATATTTACACAACTATTCTAGCACTCATCCTCAAGCTGGTGCATATAAATCATATGTATCGAGCTTGTTACATATGTAGTTAATACGAGGACCAGTGAGGGACTTGGTGAAAATATCTACAAGCTGATCATTCGACTTCACAAACTTTGTAGCAATATCTCTCGAGAGTATCTTTTATCTAACAAAGTGACAGTCAATCTCAATGTGTTTAGTTCTCTCATGGAACACTGGATTTGACGCAATATGAAGAGCAGCTTGATTATTACACACAAGTCCCATCTGACTAATCTCACCAAATTTCAATTCCTTGAGCAACTGTTTGATCCAAATTAGCTCACATGTCGCCATAGCCATCGCTCGATATTCTGGTTCTGCACTAGACCGAGCAATCACATCCTGTTTCTTGCTCTTCCAGGGCACCAAATTTCTTCCTACTAAGACACAATATCCAGATGTAGAACGTCTATCAGAAGGTGATCCTGCCCAATCAGCATCTGAGTATCCAATGATTTGCTCATGGCCTCGATCCTCAAATAATAATCCTTTGCCTAGAGCTGATTTTATATACCGAAGAATACGAACAACTACACCCCAATGACTATCACACGGAGAATCCATAAACTGACTCAAAATACTCACAGAAAAGGAAATGTCAGGTCTTGTCAATGTAAGGTAATTTAATTTACCAACCAACCGTCTATATCTTGTAGGATCGCTAAGAGGCTCCCCCTGTCCTGGCAAAAGTTTAGAATTCGGATCCATCGGAGTGTCAACAGGTCTACAACCTGTCATTCCTATCTCCTCAAGAATATCTAAGGCATACTTTCGTTGTGAGATCACAATACCCGAGCTAGACTAAGCGACCTCAATACCCAAAAAATAGTTTAGTTTGTCCAGATCCTTAGTCTGAAAGTGTTACAAGAGATGTTGCTTCAATTTAGTAATATCATCCTGGTCATTACTGGTAATAACAATGTCGTCAACATAAACCACCAAATAAATACAAAGACTCGAAGCAGAATGCCGATAGAATACAGAGTGATCAGCTTCACTCTGAATCATGCCAAATTCCCGGATAACTATGCTGAACTTACCAAACCAGGCTCGGGAAGACTGCTTTAGACTATAAAGTGACCGGCGCAAGCAATAAAGAAGGCCACGAGACTCCCCCTGAGCAACAAACCCAGGTGGTTGCTCCATATAAACTTCATCCTCAAGGTCACCGTGTAAAAAAACATTCTTAATGTCCAGTTGATACAGGGGCCAATGGCGAACAACAGCCATGGATAGGAAAAGGCAGACTAATGCTATCTTAGCCACGGGAGAGAAGGTGTCACTATAATCGAGCCCAAATATCTGATTATATCCCTTGGCAACAAGACGGGCCTTAAGAAGATCAATCTTACCATCCAGACCAACCTTGACTGCATACACCCAACAACAACCAACAGTATATTTACCTGAAGGAAGAGGGACGAGCTCCCAAGTACCACTCGTATTTAAAGCAGACATCTCGTCAGTCATAGCCTTTCGCCATCCTGGATGAGACAATGCTTCACCTGTAGACTTAGGGATGGAAACAGAGGACAAAGAAGATAGAAAAGCATAATAGGGTGATGACAAACGATGATAACTCAAACCAACATAATGGGGATTAAGATTAAGGGTGGTCCGTATACCTTTCCGAAGTGCAATCGGTGTATTAGGAAGAGACAAGTCCGCAGTAGGAGCAGGGTCAGGTGCAGGACGTGAATCAGCTGGGCCTGATGCTGGGCGCGGACGACGATGATATGTCAAAAGTGGTGTTCCTGTGGCAGAGAGTCTAGGAGGAGTCACACTAGACTCCTCAACGATTGGAATGGGTAGGACTTCTATAGCGGAAGGGGAAGGAGGAGCTATAGGAGACTCGAGTAAGACTTCTGTGGCGGAAGGTGAAGGAGGAGCTATAGTAGACTCCTTAAAGGTTGGTATAGGTAAGACCTCAGATATATCAAGGTGGTCAAAATGGTCGGAAGAGGTAAAGAAAGGTTTAGACTTAAAAAATGTGACGTCAGAGGACATAAAGTACCTACGAAGATCAGGTGAGTAACAACGATATCCCTTCCGAACACGAGAATAACCAAGGAAGACACACTTGAGAGCACGAGGAGCTAGCTTATCTTTCCAGGGGCTAAGTTATGAATGAAACAAGTGCTCCAAAAAACACGAGGGGGAACAAAGTATACGGGTGATTGGGGAAACAATACGGCATACGGTATCTGATTCTGGATGGGAGAGAAAGGTATCCGATTAACTAAATAACAAGCTGTGAGAACTGCATCGCCCCAAAAATGCAGCAGAACATGAGATTCAATGAGAAGTGTACGAGCAGTCTCAATAATGTGCCTATTCTTTCTCTTTGCAACCCCATTTTGCTAAGGGGTATAAGGACAAGAGGTCTGATGAATAATTCCTTGAGAAGTCATAAACTGCTGAAATTGAGAGGATAAATATTCTAAGGCATCATCACTGCGAAAGGTGCGAATAGAAACACCAGATTAATTTTTAATTTCAGCACAAAAATTCTGAAATATAGAAAAAATCTCAGAACGATCTTTCATTAAGAAAATCCAAGTACATCTTGAATGATCATCAATGAAACTAACAAAATAACGAAATCCCAAGGTTGAACTGACTCTACTAGGACCCTATATATCAAAATGAACTAAAGAAAAAACAGACTCTGCATGACTCTCAATACTACGAGGAAATGAGGCTCGGGTATGTTTCCTGAGCTAACATGACTCACATTCAAAGGTGGATAAACTAGATAAACTAGGCACCATCTTCTGAAGATTGGATAAGCTTGGATGTCCTAAACGTCTGTGAATTAGGTCTTGAGGATCTGTAACTAGACATGTCTTGGAGGATTTTAGTGAGTTAAGGTAGTAAAGGCCTTCTGATTCAAGTCATGTTCTAATTGTCTGCCCCGTATTGCGGTCCTGCATAATAAAGGAATCATCAATAAAATATATACCACAATGGAGGGCACGAGTCAAACGACTAACAGATGCAAGATTAAAAGGATATCCAGGGACATAGAGTACGGAATCTAAAGTGACAGAGGGTAGGGGATTTGCTTGTCCAACTCCTTTTGCTTTGGTTTGAGACCCATTGGCTAAAGTAACAGTGGGAAGAGACTGTGAATACGCAATATTTGACAAAAGTGATTTATTACCAGAGATATGATCAGAAGCGGCTGAGTCCACAACCCATTGTCCAGGAGGACTAGACTGGGAAACATAAGTAAAAGAATTACCAGCAACAGAAGTATCAGTCTAAGCAACAGAAGCTACTTGTGGAGATGTCTGCTTACTTGCTTGATACTGAAGGAACACATTATACTCTCCTTCAGATAAAGAAAATCCCTAGTTACCTGTAGTCTCAGTCTGAGCAACATAAGTATTTTTGGGTGGGCGGCCATGTCAAGAATAGCACACTTCACGAATGTGTCCAAGTTTATGACAATAAGAGCACTTGGGTCTAGATCTTCCAAAATGACCTCCTCCTCGTCTATTATCTATAGTATGAGATGCCCGATTGTCCACGGACTGGGATACGAGGACATATGAGTCAAGTGTCTGTGATGAGCTCACTGGGTGACTGGGTGCTGTAGCAAGGCAAAGATATCGAGGGAATAATTCATCAACTGTGGGACGGTCGGACTAGCCAAAATCTGGTCACGTACTGAATTAAGGTCATTAGGGAGTCCGGCTAGTGTAAGAACTAGAAACATCTTATGTCATTGCTCTTGTTTCTTTTCAATACTAGCAAAAACTAGCATCAATATCTCAAATTCTTCCATGACTGCCTGAACTTGTCCCAAGTAAGCATACATATCCAATTCCCGTTTCTTCAAGCTTGTCATTCGCGATATTACATCATAGAAACGAGATATATCATTAGTGTATAAATTACGAACCTTTTCCCAAACTAAATAACATGTCTGGAATGGACGAAACAAGGGCATCAATTTGGAATCAATAGATCGCCATATGATACTACATAACTGAGCATCGACCTTCTACCATAGTATTTTGGCCTTTTCATCACCTTCGCTAGCCTTTTTTGTTAAATGATCTTGAACTCCTTGACCTTTACACCACAACTCAACAGACGAAGCCCAAGCGAAGTAGTTTGAACCTCCCATTAAAGGTTCTGAGGTAATTATAACACCAGAACTGCCAGAACCCGGGTTTCTAGACCCGAAAGCATCGACTCCCAAAGAAATCGTTGGATTATCACCGAATAACAGAAAGAATCAACTGGCAACTTGCTGAAACAGATGAGAGAAGAACAGTTTTTTTTGTCGGAAAGTTACTGTAGCTGTCGGAAAAAATCAGTATAGTCGCCGAAAAAATTCAAAGTGGTCGAAATCAAACGAAAACAGGATGGATAGGGTCGGAATTAGCAGACGAACCAACTGTTCTGAAGAAGTTTTTTCAAAAAGTGGCCGAAAACTGGTGCACGCGCTGACACGTGGGCTTACGCGCCTGAACTACTGGGTGGCGCATGGAGTACTGTTTGCCGGAGATCTTTTTTGGGGTTTGGTCGCCGGATAGTGGCGACTCTTGTGGTAGCGTTGGATTTTTCACAACACTGACAGAGAGAGCGCAGACGCAAACAACCTTGAAAAAGTCGCCGGAAAAAGGGTTCCGATGACTGATTTCTCTTCCCGGAATCACTGGAATTTATGCACAGTGAAAAATCTCTCATAATTGCTCTGATACCATGTGAGAAAGCACGAGTGAAAATATATTATTGATTATATTAACATATGTTATAATGAGCCCTATATACACACACATAACATGTCCTACTCGTAATACATATTGGATTAGGGTTATTTACTCTTATTTACACAACTATTCTAACAGTTATTGTTGATGTTCCTGTTCTTCTGAAGTTAGACAATTTCTTTTTCATCTTCTGCCTGTTAGTTCTTGGTTGCTGCTTCTAGGTATTTAATACCAGCTCTCTCTTGTGTAATCTTTAGCTGAAATGGTATAAAACTGAAGTTATAATGACATTTTGTGATAGCATTTAGTTTTGTCTTGGTATGTAGTTGATTGGTTATATTTATGTGTGCTTAAAGGTTTTGAAATGGTTCAGCATATAGTATAGTTGATGTATATGCCACTCTTCATCTTGCAAAAAAATAGTTTGTTTCATAGCTAAACTGTAGACTTTAGTGTCAATTATGAAATGTGTTGAGGTCTCCTTTTTTCTTCTTTCTTCCATCTGATGATTTTCCCTTTTGCTCAAAGCTACTTGTTTCTTTTTGGAGTTTGGTTATTCTGTTTTCTTTGAAAAAGAAGTTGCAATAAATCAGGTATGAGTGTCAATACATTATGAGCTTAATTATTGTATTTTGTCATGTGTTCTTTTTTTTTTTTTTTACAAAAAAAAAAAAAAAACAATGATGTTGGGCTTTTAGCCCACTTAGCAGAATCAAAAGGGTTGCCCATGCAAATGAAAAGGAGGCTGAATTTCCAGCCCAAGTGAAAGATTGATCTCAGATGATTTGGGCCTAGTCTATAGGCCCAAATTTTGAGCCAGTCCAGAAGCGTTTTTTTTATATCATGAATTGTTTATGTTCAATTGATTAATCTCAGTGCAGAAGTATTATTATTCTTTACCTTCTGTTCCTGTTTAAATATGTAATCTGAAAATTAATTTGTCATAGGTGTGTATGTATGGTGGATAGGCCTAGCAGGTAAAAATTCACAACTAGGTCCGCCTGAAGCCCAATGTGGGCAAACACTCATTAAAATCCCAACTAAGGGCGAGAGCCCTTGCGTTTTTCTGTTGGGCCAAGCCTTGAGCCAAAAATGCAGCTTTGTTAAAAGCTGAACCTCCCCAATTCAACCTAGTAATGAACGCTTAGGCCCAAATTCCTTCCCAATAGAATTAATCTAATTTTAGCTCTTCTAATTAAGTGTAATCTTCCTCTAAAAAAGGGTAATAAGTTGGGGTGTGCCATATCAAGCAAAACATATAATTTATGGCCCTCATAAAGTTAGTTAAAGAGCTAACTTTTCCCTTAAAAAAAGGTTCAAGGTGTGCCATAAATAATTTAGATCATCCATGGCCCTCGCAAATATTGCTATTAAAATTTGAACCTCCGTAGTTGCTTTAGGCGCGTTACCTTAATTCATCATAGCTACGAGTACGATTACCATGATGTAGTTGTGATTTATAATTACTAAAATTCGGGTATACATTTCATGTGACCCGATTTTAATTTTCAATATTATTAAATAAAATATATCGTGAACCGCGGGTGAATTTCATGTGGCGTGGTTTAAGACGTGTTTTAAATAACATTGAATTTTTCCTAAAAAAAGAGTTAAAATTAAAGCAGTTTAAAAGTTGTAAAATGCACATAGGTTTTAAAAATACAATTAATCAGATAATTAGGCCAATATTAACAGTTTAAGCGACCGTGCTCGAACCACAAGACCCGAAATGCCTAACACCTTCTCCCGGGTTAACAGAATTCCTTATCTAGAATTTCTGATTCGCAGATTTTAAAAATAAAAACTTCTTCGATTTGGGATTTTAAAATGAACCGGTGACTTGGGACACCAAATAAATTATTTCAAGTGGCGACTCTGATAAATTAATCAATCCCATTTCGAATAATGTCACTTAAATTGAAAAAACTCCCATATACTCCCTCAGGTGGTAAAAAGGAGGTGTGACATGTAGGATTCCTAACTGTGTAATATTATCTCCTAAAACTAATAGTATTACAAGACTAATGCCTAGAATTCTGATTATGTCCTTCTATTGTGATTTATTTGCTTAATATTATAAGGTTAGCTAGTTTGGTCCACCAATAGTACTGTATTCATGCTTTTATAATAACTAGTCTTTATGTACATGCCTCGCACGTAAATCCCTAGAACTGAGAAGAGAAAGATGGAAAAATAAAAAGCTATGTAAGAGATCAATAGATATTAGAAATCTACAATAATAATTAAATGTGACTAATTCTTGTGAAAAAAAAAAAAAAATTGGTTTCGTGCAGCTTATAAAGTTATCAAAGACGTTGTTAAAACTTGTTGACGACATAGATAAGGTGCGGGATTTGAATAATTTAAATTAATACTAAAGTTTTATTATTGTTTATCATAATTAACCTTTAGTTATTACACGGATGAACAAAAAGAACAGCCAATATGTAATTCGAACTTTCTTAAAATTAGAAAAAAGAATTCGAGAGTTAATATTTCTATTATCTAAATTCTTGCTATCTCTCAATCAAACTACATCACAGCTTACAATGTGCTTAGAAGGGTAATCGTAATCAAAAATTTCATTTGAGTATTAAATATGTATTTATTCAAAAAAAAAAAAACATTGAAATTGAAACTGAAAGTAGAAGTCTATACTCTATATGGGTTCATTTAGGTGGTATTATTATTCAAATTTAAGTCAAAATAAGGTACGCATTCGATTCCTATTCAAATTAGGTCTGTTATATAAAAAGGTTTCCATATTAGACATGAAAGTCATATACAAGCTATAATATAACTATCCCAATAGGTAAAACTCTGAAGTTGGCGTATTTTCTGTTTTTACTTTACTTTGTTCTTTTGCTCTCTTTAATTAACTTTTTTTTTTTTCGGATTGTTAAAAATTCTCTCCATCAAATTTTGGGCTCCACAACTAACTTGATCTCCAAGTAGGACGAAAGAAACATAGTTTAGGAAACCCTTAATGAGAGATTTTATTTGATATCAAACTCTTAAATATTAAAAAAATAAATTAGATGACTATTTTGTCTTGTAAGTTCTATTTTAAAAGGATAAAAAGGCGAAAAATTAGATAACACATACACATAACGAATATGAAACTTAACTATAATACTATATTAACTGCCTAAAAAAATGTAATCTACATGAAATACTAACCAACATATGCATGGCAGAGGCGGAGGCGGAGCCAAGATTTGAACCTTGTGGGTTCGGGATTGTAATACTTTAAATTATCGGGTTCTAAATTAATAAGTTGTACATATTCAACGAATTTCATAAGACAAATATATATTTTGAACAAAAAATATTGGATTCGGCCGGACCTGTATCCCGCACTCTGCCTCCGCCCTAGATGCATGGATAACCATTACTTAAAAATATAGAGTGTTGGGCTAAAACGCCTTGAAGAGTTACTTCAGTATTAGAAAACCAACTTTGTATGCTTGGCAGGCTACGTTCAAGATGTCCCAAAAGAATTTGATCCA
>MU754771.1:30730-41263 GCA_026770625.1 Nicotiana glauca | reverse complement strand
ATAAATCTCCCAAGTGGCGACTCTGAATTAAATAAATAAATCTCGTTTCGATTGTCCTTTAATTGGAAAAACTCCTTTCACCACGCCCTTCGCGGGATGCGATAGCGCCAAAAGGAGGTGTGACACTAATTATCTAAACAAGAATAAAACCTAGAAGTATTTGATTCTAAACTAATTAAATAAGAAATATAAATAATGAACTTTTAACAGAGAGAAAGAGCATATTCTTATGATATCAATGTAATGAAAAGGATCTAGAGTTATGGGCTATCTAACATTCCTATTGTATTCTTCAATTGAATTGACTAACTAATTTATCTAGTTTATTGGTTGACAGGGTTAATGTTGCTCATAAGAATTTGTCGAGTTCTTACTCGCCTATTCAAGCTAACCTAATGCCTATATGTCTATGGAGTTAGAATCAACAAGAACGCATTTATAATTCCTATAAATCAACCAAACAAGGCAATTAGGTATATGTCTATCCTAACTGTTAATCCATTCTCCGATGCCCAGGTTCAAGAACTTGCTCTACTCATTCCTATATGCAATCTAAAATTTCCGCTTTCGAGTTCAATTCAAGATTCGTAGATAGTGTTCAATTGGTGATCAAGAAATCAAATAATTAAGTGCAGGATTAAATAAATAAACTAATATGATAAACTAAGAAATCAAAATTAATATCCGAATAATAATAGTCATGAAAGAAACACAACCCTAGAACATGAAGTTTAGCTCCACATAGACATGGTAGCCAAACAACAAATCATACACAGAAACATAAAAATTACTAAGTTGGAGGAAGAAAGATGGAACTTGATGAATTCCGGCCTCCACGGCGGCTCTGTGCTTGTGTTTTACTCTAAAAAAAAATTCCCCCCTCAAAAAATATGTTTAGTCTTGCTTTTATACGTTTTGGATAGGTCTAGGGCCGAATAAACCGTGTCTGGGGCAAAATAGGACAAAATTCGCGTCACCGGCGCCCAGCCCGTCGCCAGGCGCCCTCCATGACGCCCCAATATTTTTATCTACTGTTTTTGGCGCCACAGTTAGGGCTAGGTGCCACCTGTGGCGCCCAAATTCGCAAGTTCCCTGGTTTCGTTCGTTTTGGCTTAAATCTTGCGCGTTTCGCCCCCAGTTGCTCCCGAATCATTCCTACACATAAAAACACATCAAATTAATATAAATCAACACATTTCACATCCTAAATCCATGAAATAAAAGTAAAATATGAGGCAATATGCATACAAATATATATGCTTTAAGCTAAACATTAGTAAATCTATGTCGATTTTTGGATGAGAATGTTGAATTATATAGTTTGAAATTAGAAGAAAATCTTCTGCAATTTCGACGATCACAGTGGGGTAATATAGCGTTGCTGCTGCTGCTGCTGATCGTTAATAATAGCTAGGTATAAGTAATAGCAAAAGGGTATTTTCGTCCAGTCAGGTATAAGTTTATTAAACTAGTGACTAAAGACTAAAGACATTTAAAATACTGACTTTAAAATAAAGACATGTGCTGTTAGTGGCTATTTGTGCACATCGCCCTATAAGTAAAGGTTAGTTCCTTAAGTTGCATAATAGGCAAGATTGGATATCAAGTATGTACGCAATTATAATTTACTATTTACGCGTGTGTGCATATTCTAATCTTCTTACGTGACATTCAACTGGTGCATATGTTGTTTTCCCAAGTAAATATTGATATTTGGGTCTAATGATCAATAATGTGAGTGAAAATCATAAAAAAATCGGTGTTCAAATATTAGCATAGACAAAAAAAGTTAAACGCATGATTTTTTCTCCTCTGTCTAAATTTTGGTGGACAAAATAATTCGATACATATAATATGGAAAGTAACAGATTTCAGTTAAAGTTGTCAGAGTACGCGCAATGACTTATTACCGAGTAATTATGTGAATAAAAAGTCATTTATTACCGAGTAATTATGTGAATAAAAAGTCAAATGCTTTTACTTAACAGCAAACTTTACGAATAGGTGTTTCTGATTAATAACATGGTATAGTTTTGAGCCTTGTCATTTTTGGGCAAAAATAGGTCGAAATAATCAAGGAGATGAATTAAAATGGTTCTTTATTAAAAGTTTAAATGATTGTTCATCTCCTTAATTGACTATTCCGGCAAAGGAGTGTCAATTAAATTAAAGTGAGGACACAAGTCATACAACCAAAGATAGATCTAGGATTTGAAATTGATGATTTTTTTTACAGTAATAACCTGATCTAGAATCAAATTAATATGCAATTAATTAGGTTCACAATTAAATATCTATAGATATTTTGTGAATTTTTTCGCAAAAGCTATTTAGTTCACATGAACCTATACCTACCATACTAGTCCAGTCTCTGCACTTAACCATGATTAAGTGTTAGATATACATATAAAAAAACACGTGTTGAATTCATAAATGATGCATGCAGGGGCGGGCTACATTTGTCCGAGGGGTGTCAACTGACATCCCCTTCGCCGGAAATAACACTGTATAGATAGATATTTTTTTTATAAAAATTGAATATATACAATGAGTTGACAACTCTTGACACAAGACAAACTCCTTGTGTAATGGTCAAGGGGTGTCAAAAGTGACGGAATGTTGCAAGTTCCATTCCCTATCGCAACATAATTTTTATTTTTCTTGGCTTCTTATTTGGATTTGACACCCCTTTGTATAAATTCTGGCTCCGCCACTAGATGCATGTAAATACTGGATACAATATTTTTTCCACAACTATATATAAAAGGTGAAACAAACTTCATTATTCAAAATACATTATATGCTAATACTTTAAAATTGGTTGACATCATTGCTCTTATAATTGACCAAGTTATTGTCCTAATAGATGGAGTAGCAAGTACTCTTTCATCCTTAACCATAGATCTCGAGTTCGAACCTCTAGATATGGATTTCTTTTTGTTAGGAAGCGCTTTACCTTCTAATGTGGGACTTTCCGGCGCGAATCCGAATTTAATCGGGCCCAATGTGATAGGAACCGTTGGGAAACCAAAAAAAAAAAAAGTTGTTTCGAAAGCTGCATACGAAGTACGAAACAAAAATTATATATGACGACTGGCGACGAGGCATCTCAATTTGAAATATTTCTTGAAACACCAAAAAGTTTTATCACTAATTCCAAATTTTTTATTTATTAAAACATGGACAAGTTTATTCCTTATTTTTTTCAGGGCACCATAAGATAGTATACCAAAAGATATATATTTTTTTTAAACCAAAAATTCATATCTATGTTATTTGAAAAATCTATATTCAAAGACATAAAATGTATTGGCATAGGCGGAGACAGGATTTTAAGGTTATGAGTTCGGGATTCTAATCGTTTTAAGATATATGAGTTCTAAATTAATACTTTATGCATATTTAATAAATTCTTTAAGACAAATATAAGGTTCGAACCAAAGCTATTGGGTTTGGCCGAACCATTGGCGGCACTGTAGCTCCGCCCTGTGTATTGGTAAGGGTGCCAATTTGGATGAGACATGTGATGTCCATTGACTTTAAATCTTTAAATCAACACATGTTTGATGTCTTTCGTATTGAAGAGGCATGGCATGTTTTTTTCAACTGCCTAACCAACTTGCATACTGTGAGCTCAATTTAAGATCTTGGCTGATGTAGTTTTTGGTTACGGATCCAATTGAATCCAGTATTTTTGATACATAATATAAATATATATATATTTGAAAAATCATATAATTTTAACAAATATTAAATTTAAAAATTTACAATATAAAAGATAAGGTGAATTCAATGCTAAATTTTTTAAAAATCGAACTCATCAAGCTCGCAATGAAGGCTTAGACAAACGTAAAGAATCAGTTAAAGTGTTTTGCATCTACTGAAATTTGAACTTTGATTTTACATGATTTTTATTTCACTTTATTGACGACTAAATCACATGTTTACCTTTCAGCGGTCTTCTTTCACTAGAATACGACTCTTATAGCCTGTTTGGCCAAGTTTCTCCGGGTGCAAAAGTACTTTTTTTTTTTTGAAAGTCGAAGTGTTTGACCAATCTTTTAGAAAAAAAAAAGTGCTTTTGGGTAGAAGCATAAATAGTTTTAGAGAAACAAAAACAAGTAATTTCTCCCATAAGCACGTTTTTGAATATTATTTTTGAAAAAAATACACTTAGAAGCATTTTTTAAAAGCTTGGCCAAACATTAATTGTTGCTCAGAAGTGTTTTTCATATTAATTAGTTAAACACAAACTGCTTCTTAACAAAAGTACTTTTGAGAAAAAACGCTTCTCAAAATAAGCTGATTTTAGAAGCTTGGCCAAACATGCTATTAATTCTCAACCTTTTTTCTTAACACTGAAATACTATAATAAAGGGAGCTTAGGAGCAGCGGTAAAGTTGTTTTCGTGTAACCTGTAGGTCACACGTTCGAACCGTTGAGTCGATCACTAATGCTTGCGTTAGGGTGAGCTACCTACGCGACACATCTTAGGATGCAATCCTTTCTCGGACTTGCATGAACATGAAAAGTACTATTCTTGTTTATCCTCCTTTAGTCAATTTTTTACTAGATAATCACAGTGGCAAAGTACGTGGCATAGAATTTTATGACAAAAAGCCAAAAGAGTTTATATCCCAATAAACTTAAATATACAAGTTCAAAGATGTCTTAATTACTCCTCCATCCTTAACGATAGGTCTCGAGTCTGAGTCCCTGGTTATGGAGTCGCCTTTGTTAGGGAACGCTTTACCCCAATATGGAAATTCCCGCGCGAATCCGAATTTGATCGGGCTCGAATACGAATACCGACCAAGTGAAAAATCCAAAACAATAAAAAGATTTAACATTTTGGAAAATTATTGAAGAGATGATAAACTGTTGAAAACACAAAAAAAAAAAAAGGCAAGTGATAGAGAGCCACTCATCTGTTTTCTAAATGGATGTGGTTTAAATTGTGGTTTTGAATGCTCACATCCAAATACTCATCCTCAATTTGTGAACTCTATCTTCTTCTATCCCCCACTCTCTTTGTCTTCTTCCTTATTCTTATTTAATTGGTTTCTTCCCATCAACTTTGTCAGTACTATTTCTTGGTTTTTTCTCTATATTTTATCAACTATTCCCTCAACTAGTTTTACTCTTCTCCATTGTTTTGGAGTCCAAGGTCTGCTTCTACTACCTTTCAACTATTTCTTTCTTCTCTCTTCTCAAGAATCTTGGGTTTGCTCTGTTACTAGCTCGTAGCTCATGAGTTATATTTAGTGCATGCATGTTTCAAACTTGTTGGTTCAGCGGCAGCCCGATGCACAGAGCATCCGACGTTTACGCATAGGTGTGACATAGGCAGCCTACCTACATCAGTGGCTGATTCCTCGGCTCGAACTCGTGACTTATAGGTGGAGACAACAATAGTTACTATTGCTCCAAGGCTCCCCTAGGTGGGGCAAGCATATTTGAAATTTGTTGGTTTAGGGCAGCCAGGTGCACGAAGCATCCTGCGTTTACGAAGTATCCGTGAAAGAGCCTCAACCCAAGGCCTACTATGTAGGCAGCCTACCATCGGTGGCTGATTTCATAACTCGAACTCGTAACCTACAGGTCACATGGACATAATTTTATCGTTGCTCCAAAGCTACCCTTCGTAGGGCATGCATGTTTGAAACTTGTTGGCTCAGTGTAAGAATAAGAAATTCAATACAGATATTTAGACTTTAAACTTGACGAGTTCAATCTTTTTAAGTTCATATGATTGAATTTAATAATTGGTCAAATTTAGTGGTTTTTCACGCGTAATATATTTATGCTCTGCGTCGAAAATTTGGTTAGTTGAACTAGTAAAGTAGGTTCCATGCATACACCTCTGGTTCAATACCTTGATTTTTTTGTTCAAGATAGATAGAAAGTACCATACAGACCTAATATCCTAATACATATCATTTATCTTTATTCTTGTTTTCTCTTATTCAAGTGGTTTTTTATTTTTTTCTGCAAGATTATTTCTTCCTCACTGTTTCATGTTTTTTCCAAGTATGTGAGATGTTACAACTCTTGTAACCCCCCATGAGGGGCGTAAGGGGTTCATCCGAATCCCTTTGCCGGAAAATTACATTGAATATACAGGGTCAAAGTTATGTTCATGTATATATAGCAGATATTGAATCCTAGTTAGCTTTTTCGTGTCGTTACTTCTTTATATTTTTTGACATAATTCATATCTGGGATCTGATTAATGTCATGTTCAAGATTTTTGGAAGGAGAGCATAAAACAAGTACAAGATGGGGGAGATTACCAATGTCATGGAGTACGAAGAAATCGCCAAGCAAAAGTTACCAAAAATGGTGTTTGACTACTATGCATCTGGAGCAGAGGACCAATGGACTCTAGCTGAGAACAGAAATGCCTTTTCAAGAATTTTGTAAGCTGCTTTAGCCATCCATGACCTAAATTGGCTAGACAAGAGAATCGGAATTAACTACAGAACTTTATCCGCTATAACAGTAAAGTTAGTGACATTATTGATATGATGGGTAAAGTTCAGTTACTTTAGTGTGACAGAAAATAGTTTTGTGACTTTACTTTTATAATGGATGACGTTCAGTGAAATTAACCCCCAGAGATCATTTAGGATGACCTTTGGCTATCGCCTTTATCGACATATCTGTTTATTCATGAGCTATTCTTTCTCTATTAATGCAGGTTTAGGCCCCGTATTCTTATTGATGTCAGCAAGATTGACTTAAGCACAACAGTGCTCGGCTTCAAGATTTCAATGCCTA
The DNA here is from genome assembly GCA_026770625.1 of Nicotiana glauca. Taxonomy (NCBI): domain Eukaryota; kingdom Viridiplantae; phylum Streptophyta; class Magnoliopsida; order Solanales; family Solanaceae; genus Nicotiana; species Nicotiana glauca. The sequence goes on along the minus strand of MU754771.1, from coordinate 34,483 downwards.
TCATGATTGCACCAACAGCCATGCAGAAAATGGCCCATCCTGAAGGTATACGATGATACCTACGGATTAGTTTTTAATCCTTGATTAATGTTGCGATATGGGTTCTTTTAGCAAACATATGGAATTGTTTCATCGTAAGTAAAGTATTTAAGCTCAATGAACAGAATGTTTAATGAATAAACTAGTGGACTATTTCTTGTAAGACTTGTTGCATATAGGAACAAGACATTTGATCTGTATGGCATTTAGAATGCCGTATACTCTATCTGCTTGCAAAAATTTTCGTATTATGCCTGGTTTAACCACTTTATCTATCACGTTTGTGAGCATGGATAATACCATTTTTATGTATAATGCTCAAAATCTTTTTTTAAGGATTTTAAATCTTAGGTGATTCTAAATCTAGAAAAAAACTACTAAAGTTTTTATATCTGGTGCTTTTGGTTGATTTTATGTAGGCGAGTATGCTACAGCAAGAGCAGCATCAGCCGCAGGAACAATTATGGTTAGTCTGTCTTGGTCTATCAAGTAGGACTTTAAATAATAACAAGTTGAAAATGCAGTTTGCGTTTTTCTAATTTGTTACATCATCACAGCCAACGTCGTTCCATCAACTACTGCTTTAAGATGCATGAGTATAATTGAGTCAACTTGTAGTTTGCATTCGTTATACTAGTATTTACTTCTATAAAAGAACTTCTGTGGTTACCATACCAGAGGAGGAAGAAGAAAAGAAAAGAAAGTTATTGTGACATGTCTTATTTATTTCACTTTGTTGATGATCACAAATTTGTGTCACAGACATTGTCATCTTGGGCAACTTCTAGTGTCGAGGAGGTTGCTTCAACAGGACCTGGCATCCGTTTTTTCCAGCTCTACGTAAGCATGAATTTGCAGTTATAAGAATATCAGAATTATAGATGCATTACTACGCTAAACGTATATATAACGTGCCAAATATTCAGGTCTATAAGGACAGAAATGTTGTTGCTCAGCTAGTGAGAAGAGCTGAAAGGGCAGGTTTCAAGGCTATAGCTCTTACTGTTGATACCCCAAGGTTGGGACGTCGAGAAGCTGATATTAAGAACAGGTGCTTAATCCAATTGTGTTACCTGTCTTGTCAGCTAATAAGCTTAAGATGAAACTCCATAATTTAATATTTTGTTTGCCGCTGTGCAGATTTACTTTGCCACCATTTTTGACATTGAAAAACTTTGAAGGATTGGACCTTGGCAAGATGGACGAAGTGAGTGGAAAATGGAGTTCATTTTAATCCGTAGTTGTAAACAATTTTCTAAGCTTTTCATGTGTCATCTTAACAAATTTCTGGTTGCAGGCTAATGACTCTGTTGTAAACAATTTTCTAAGCTTTTCATGTGTCATCTTAACAAATTTCTGGTTGCAGGCTAATGACTCTGGATTAGCTTCATATGTCGCTGGACAAATTGATCGCTCGTTGAGTTGGAAGGTAAATTCACTTCCTTAACATCTAAACCTACATATACCATATTACTCAATTGCAGTATCAGATATAAAAATTTGTCTCTTAATATGGACAGGATGTCCAGTGGCTCCAGACAATTACTTCATTGCCAATCCTCGTAAAGGGTGTACTTACTGCTGAGGATGGTAACATCATAACACTCTTAATAATTTCTCATCTATTATTCGATTCAATACTCGTGCATTATTGGTGAAACACATTTTTTTACCTTGGACCTGCAGCTAGGATTGCAGTTCAGGCTGGAGCAGCTGGTATTATTGTGTCGAACCATGGAGCTCGCCAACTCGACTATGTCCCGGCCACTATCATGGCTCTTGAAGAGGTATCCAAGTTGTCTCTAGCTTACTGTTTATTGTTTTGGTTCCTCTGTCTGTCCTCTGGAATTTCTATTGGTTTGAAAGCTTGTATACTCTTTTTTACACGCATCGGTTTTCATGTGAATATTTAGGTTGTGAAAGCTGCACAAGGTCGTGTCCCCGTGTTCCTGGATGGAGGTGTCCGGCGTGGAACAGATGTCTTTAAAGCTTTGGCACTTGGTGCCTCAGGGGTGTTTGTAAGTACAGCATATAACTCCTAGAGTGGCCCAAACTTCAAATTTTATTAATCATCAACTATGTTGCATGGACTCTCAGAAATGTTGTTGCACCTGTGTCGGGTCCTCCAAAAATGCGCTACTTTTGGAGGATCCGACACCACCTAGCAACATTTTCAGAGTCTGAGCAACATAGGTCATCAATCAATCACTGCCACGCATAGTTGTCCGTTTAAACTTAAAACTTCCATATTTAGGACCATTCTAAAAAAGTGTGAAGCTCCTTTATCTTTGGGATGATAATAAACTGTACCATAGTGGTGGAAGATTGTGACATACCGTCAACAATGGCATGCCCACTGGAACTTTATGTGACGCCCATAACGGAGGGCAAGCTGATGAGGGCAGGTCTAGCAGGACTGACTGGCTTTTATGCTCGCAAAACTCTGAAGAAAGGTTGCACATGTCACATTAGGCGAATCCCACATCGAAATAGGAGAGGAAAGAAAAGAGCTTTATGAGGCACAACATAAGTTCGATAATGGCATAGCCCAAGAGAATTCGTAAGGTCTGTTGGGCCAAAGCCGACAATGCGTACCATGGGCTTGGGTCGTGACACTTTAGTTAAGCGTTTTTAGTAGAAGTAGACTTCCACTTGTGACAATCTTTTGCAAGAAGGCCATCTATAATAGGCCATTGTTTTGGAGAAGCGGAGACAGGACACTAGTTCACATACCAGAATTGTTCCATTAGTAGCATATATACTTTTGTTTACACTAAGATTGATGCCAATGACATAGTATTCCTGCAGTTTCTTCTTATACTTCACATGTTTGTCCTCTTCAGATTGGGCGACCAGTTGTTTTCTCGTTGGCTGCTGAAGGAGAAGCTGGTATCAGAAAAGTATTGCAGATGATGCGCGATGAGTTTGAGCTAACTATGGCATTAAGTGGCTGCCGTTCACTGAAAGAGATCACTCGTAACCACATTGTGGCCGATTGGGATGCTCCACGAGCTGCTCTTCCCGCGCCAAGGTTATAAAAATAATACATTTGGTGTCAAATTGTTTCGACAAGGCAAAGTAGTAGTTCCACATGTTTTCAATAGTTTACTTATCTTTCACTGGAACAATCATTTCTGTGAAATGAGTTTACATATAATTTGATGAGGTTAAGCTATTTATTCCCTGTAATGATAAACTGATTCTCCATATTTCTGATAACTGGCCTAAGATGCCTCCATTTTACATTATTTCTTTCATATATCATCATATAGCAAAACTACTTTTGAAAATGCTCTGATGAGTACTGCCAGTTGGAATCTATCTTTTTTGTGGTATAATGGTAAAAGCCCCTCGAGCCATGGAATCAGCCGCTTACATCAGGATACGCTGCCTACATCGCACCCCCTTAAGGTGCGGTCCTTTCCCGGACCCTGCGTGAACACGGGATGCTTCGTGCACCGGACTGCTTTTTTTTAGTGTTAAAAGTCCCTCTAAATTTAATCATACTTGGACCCCCCAAATTTTATAAAATAACCGTTCGAACCGAACCATTGACACCCCTACTCTCCACCCCACCGCATCCCCAACCCCACACCCACACGCCGCAAAAAAAAATTAGTATTTTTTTTTACTTTAATTTTTTTTTGCAATTTTAAATTTCTGTTTTTTCATTTTTTTGCACCACCCACCCGCACAAAAAAGAAAATTTCTTTT
>MU754771.1:2294-22771 GCA_026770625.1 Nicotiana glauca | reverse complement strand
ATATATATATTAATTGGTTACTTTATTTGAATTAATAAATATAGATATCTTATAATAAAATATAATTAAAAAACGAAAATAATATATAAAATAATAACTACCCATTCAAATTGGGTGGGAGTAGTTTCAAGTTGGAGTTTATAAATTATCTTAAAATAAAAAAGCAAAAAAAAATTAGCTATAAAAAATGAAAGAAAGATAAAAAAAACTACCCATTCAAATCGAGATGTAGTTTCAAGTTGGAGTTTTAAAATAATTTTACAATAAAAAATGAATTTAAAAAATAATAAATTACAAATTCAAATTGGGGATTAGTTTCAAGTTGGAGTTTTAAAATTATTTTAAAATAAATAAGACGAAAATAAAGACATAAAAAACTTTCAGAGAAAAATATTTAATAAAGTAATATGCTAATAAAACTTTCTATTAGCAATGTAATAATATTAAATATTTGATGATATAACAAAGAAAAATACATAACAAAAAAGTTATTCAATGCGCTCCCTGTATAAGTCCTGTTAGTTTAATAGAGATTTTATTCGTTAAAATTTAGATAATATTATTAAGAACAATACAATAAAATTTAAAATAAAAATAATATTTCAACAGTAATAAATTATAAATCTTCTCATATATGACAAAAAGAAAGCGAATATTAAATATTGGTTAATGTAATAAAAAAATATAGAACAAAAAAGTTATTCAATAACTATATAAGTACCTTTGATTTAATAAAGATTTCATTATTGGGTATATCGTATTGACAAGTAAGATTACAATTCAATTTTATTAAAGCAATACAATCTAATAGGATCAAACAAGCCCGATCATAATTTAATTTAATTAATATTTTTTAATACTGACCGCACATCGCTCGGGTACGATTACTAGTTAATAATTAAAAGTGGCATTATTAAGACAAAATAAACTATATTTTTAACAAAAAAACCTTCTTAAATTTTTTAATTACTTTATTTGAATTATAAATATAGATATCATATAATTAGCTATATTGAAAATAGGAAAGTATAAATAAATAAAAATAACTACTCAATAAGACACCGAGTATTGATTTAAAATTATTTTAAATATAAAACGAAATTAAAAAATAAAAAATTTGCCAATTCAAATTTGGGAGTAGTTTCAAGTTGGAGTTTTATGAAGAAAAAAAACTACTTTTCTAACTAATTTTTTTGAATTAATAAATATAGATATCTTATAATTAGCTATAAAAAAACAAAAAATATACTCATTCAAATTGGGGAGTAGTTTCAAGTTGGAGTTTTAAGAATATATTAAATAAAAAATAAATAAAAAAATATAAAATTAGCCATAATAAAAGAAATGGAAATATATAAATAAAAGAAATACCCATTCAAATTTAGGAGTAGTTTCAAGTTGGAGATATTTTAAAATAAAAAACAAAAAAAGAAAATAACTTTCAATTCAAATGAAAACTACAAGAAGTCAAGTGCCATTGTTAAGACAAAATATTTCTCAAGTGACATTTTTCAACCTGGGAGTAGTTTCAAGTTGGAGTTTTAAAATTATTTTAAAATAAAAAAACTAAAACTAAGAAAAAAATTAAATTAGCTACAGTAAAAACAAAAATATTAAAAAATAAAACAAAAAAACACTACATACTCAAGTTGGCCAGTAGTTTTGGTTACTCCCTTTCTAACTATAAACCGTTGAATCTTAGTTTTTAATTAATTGGTTACTCTATTTAAATTATAAATACATATTTGTGTAATTAGCTATAATAAAAAAAAAAGGAAAATAAAAAAATCCATTCAAATTGGGGAGTAGTTTCAAGTTGGAGTTTTACTAATATTTTAAAATAAAATAAAATAAATTAGCTATAATAAAAAAAAATATTACTTTATTTAAATTTTTAATAAACTACAAAATTTGAAAACTAATCAAATAAGTATCTATGTCTATATATAATAAAAGGAGAGGCAAAAGCACATTATTAAGACAAGTGGCATAACCACTAAAAGCCAAGTGGCAATATTAAGAAAAAATAAACTAACTTTTTAACTAAAAAAAATTCTTAAATTTTGAATTAATTGGTTACTCTATTTGAATTAATAAATATATTTATATTATAATTAGCTATATTAAAATAATGAAAATATAAAAAAAATAACTATTCATTCAAATTGGGGAGTAGTTTCACTTTGGAGTTTTAAGTTATCTTAAAATAAAAAAATAAAAAAAATAAATTTGCTACAATAAAAAAAACGAAAATATTAATAATTAAAAGTGGCATTATTAAGACAAAATAAACTACTTTTTTAACAAAAAAACTTCTTAAATTTTTTAATTAATTGGTTACTTTATTTGAATTATAAATATAGATATCATATAATTAGCTATATTTAAAATAGGAAAGTATAAATAAATAAAAATAACTACTCAGTAAGACGCCAAGTATTGATTTAAAATTATTTTAAATATAAAACGAAATTAAAAAATAAAAAATTTTCCATTTCAAATTTGGGAGTAGTTTCAAGTTGGTGTTTTATAAAAAACACTACTTTTCTAACTAATTTTTTTGAATTAAATTTTTACTCTATTTGAATTAATAAATATAGATATCTTATAATTAGCTATAAAAAACGAAAACAAATTACTCATTCAAATTGGGGAGTAGTTTCAAGTTGGAGTTTTAAGAATATATTAAATAAAAAAACAAATGAAAAAATACAAAATTAGCCATGATAAAAAAATGGAAATATATAAATAAAAGAAATACCCATTCAAATTTAGGAGTAGTTTCAAGTTGGAGATATTTAAAAAAAAAAAAATTAACTTTCAATTCAAATGAAAACTAAAAGAAGTCAAGTGCCATTGTTAAGACAAAATATCTTTCAAGTGGCATTTTTCAACCTAGGAGTAGTTTCAAGTTAGAGTTTTAAAATTATTTTAAAATAAAAAAACTAAAACTAAGAAAAAAATTAAATTAGCTACATTAAAAAAATATTTAAAAATAAAACAAAAAAATACTACATACTCAAGTTGGGCAGTAGTTTTGGTTACTCCCTTTCTAACTATAAACCTTTGAATCTTAATTTTTAATTAATTGGTTACTCTATCTAAATTATAAATACATATTTTATAATTAGCTATAATAAAAAAGAAAAATAAAAAATCCATTCATATATGACAAAAAAAAGCGAATATTAAATATTGGTTAATATAATAAAAAAATATAGAACAAAAAAGTTATTCACTAACTATATAAGTACCTTTGATTTAATAGAGATTTCATTATTGGGTATATCGTATTGATAAGTAAGATGACAATTGAATTTTATTAAAGCAATAAAATCTAATAGGATCAAACAAGCTCGATCATAATTTAATTTAATTAATATTTTTTAATATTGATTGTGCATCGCGTGAGTACGACTACTAGTCTATAGAATATGAGGAGTTACACGTAAGTAAATTAATGGAGGTTAATTCTATTAATAAATATAAACAAGGGAAAGCCAAAGAACACCAACCAAGAACTATATAAAGGCAACAAAATGATTTTCATTTATCTCACGCTTTTGGAGGAGCAAATTTTCTTTGATCTTACATTTTCCTTTTCTTTCCATTTTTTCGTTTCCTTTTATTTCTTTTTCATCCATAAAAAAGATATTGAGAATTGGAGAAGATATATGATGGATGCTAGAATAGAATAGTTTCAACTCTCACTACTTTCAAAGTTCACGGATGATGAAAACCACCTGTGGTACTAGCAGATTTGTGAGATATATACGATCTTCTCTGAAAAGTTGATTTTAGGATTGACATTAATTGATGGATTTGTTTTAGTGTGTAGGATTATAACATTTTGACATGAGAAGACAATATATACCATATTCATATACAACTTTGCGACCAAAAAAATGGTATTATTTATGTATTTAGAGGGTGTATCAAATAATATTGTTTAACCTAAAAAATGGATAATAATTGAATTTATAAATGGTTTTAAGGATGTGTATTTACTCGATACAAACGACAAAGATGGCTAGAATAAATAGATAAGAGATATAATAAATTATCAAACCGCTTGAAAATAAGAGGGGGGGGGGGTGATTTTGGACTCGAGGGCAGCCTTAATGAGGTATTCGTCTTCGATCCCGGGCTTATAATAATGAAACATTGATTGTCAATGTAAGAACTTTGAATGATAGAAAAATAATAGTATATTGCCTTGATATGTGTGTTACAATGTGTTTACTCAATAATCAAACCCCATTTTATATAGTAGGGGAATTCAATTCTAGGTATAATTTCATAAAAGGTAAAAATCTCCCGTTTAACTAATCACTGGATTTTCGTCGGTACGTGCCGAGATCCGCATCGTGATACCCGATGGGTCACGAATATTACGGCCTTCCGTTAATCGTGCTTGATTGCCCAATAATGCTCTTTGAAGTCTTTTGGGATTTGGGACGATTCGGGGGTCATGGCCCCGATATACTTGAGGGCGAGCATTGTGCCCCCGGAGCCTGTCTCGATGAGTCCCTTATTTCTATTTATTTTATCGGGAACCGGGTCAGCTTATGGGTCCGATTTTACCTGAATACAGATAGTCCCCTCATTTCTCGGAGAGTAAGTTTTACGGAAATGACGAGAAACGACATGAGTTCATCAATTTCTTCTTCGACACACTGCGACACAAAACAACAAAGAAACTGAAACTTCCCTCCAGCCGCGTCATAATGACCCCCAGTGCGTGACAGTCATCGGCATGTCACGCCTAAATTCGAAATGGCGCGAAGCCCCTATATATAAATACCCCCTCCTTTGTTCAATTTTTACTTTTGACCAAGCTTGTACCTTCGATCCTTCAAAATATTAGTGACTTCCTTCATTCTTCAATATTCTTACCTTCGTTCTTCAAGTTAAAACCTTTCTTTTACCCTTCACTTAAGCCCGCGCACTTGATTTTCTTAGCAAGCTCTCACCCCCTTATTTCCTCATTCCTCTTCATTTTTGCAAACCTTTTTATTCAGATAAAAATGGCAAAAATTTCCAAGACCGTTCCCCAAAAAGGTGTTCCTTTTTCCTCGCAGCCAGCCAGTCAGGTCGAGGAGACCGTCTCCGGTGTGGATGTTCTCGAGAGGTCCGCTCCGGGCACGACCGCTGATGAACCGATGGATGAGCCCCCTTGAAAATATTTGTCCCCGGAGGATGTTCGGTTAATAACGTTCAAGGTCGAAAAGCCATCTTCGGTTTAAGGCCAATACGTGGTTGTGTCCTCCATTACTGAGGCCATTCTTCCTACGGTTCAAAAGGACCGCGGTTGGACGGATAAGGGAGTAGCATGATGACGATATTACTACCCATGTTGAGGGATATCTAAGTGTTTACACTTATCCCTTTACATTGGGTCCGGTGAAATCAGTCATCTTGTACTTCTGCTGGAGGTACGACGTATGCCTCAGCCAAATTCACCCATCGTTATGGAGTATCGTGATCCTCCTCCGTTTCTTTGAGAACAAAATTAATTCGTGCATATTCACCATCAATCATCTACTCCGTTTGTACAGTCACTGAATCTTTCGGGGGGGTTGATAAAGCTTGTACGCCAGGCCAGTAAAGCCCCACTTTCAAGTATCGATGAGGACTGGGATCGGGGTTGGTAAGACGCTTTGTCCGGGTGAGGACCGCCGACCTAATACCTGCTGAGTAGAGGTTGTTCCCCAAGAAGTAGAATGTATCACGTAAGTGTAACTCCTTTTAAACGCCAATTTCATGTTTTATCTTTCCTTTTCTCATCAGTGTTTGTTGTGGTGCAGCCCTTGCTCGAGTCCCAAACGCCATTCCTCGGCTCAAGGAGTGGATCGGGGGAATTTTTTTTGCAGATGCCTTATGTCTAGTGCTTGTAGCGCGAGCTCTCGAAGGTCCGCTGGGAGACCCGATCTCACAGTAATATTCCTCTCTCTGAATAAGTAGTATTAGACTTTATTTTCCAACACTATTTCCTCATTGCTTCTCTTTATTTTTTTGCAGGCTTACCTAAGACCATCGAGCTTAGGCCCTTGGTAGGGGGCGAGGACATCCCCGCTGATCCTTATGCTTCGTGGTAGCCCAGAGCCACAGCAGGAGAGAAGAAAAGGAGGAGGGCCCCAAGTTCCCCGAGCTCGGAGAAAAAGAAACCAAGGAGAAGGTTGTCTCGTAAGACAAAGGAAAAATCCAGCTCCCGAGTGCCTGACTCAGACTCACTCTTCCGGCTCAGGGACGGGCCCGAGGAGGACAAAATCTTTGTGGCCCAGGAGCCGTCTGTCCTTGAGGAACGGGTGGCAGATGAGGGGGAAACAATGGAGGTTAATCCACCTCAAGTTCATGAGGCTGGTGCCGAAGTGGGGGCTTAGATCTCTCGAGACGCCGGCTCTGCCCCACCTGGTGTTATAAATATTTTGGGATCACCCTCTTTCACATAGTCCATGTTCAATGAAGCCTGAGCGACGAAGGAGCGATCCAATGAAGGGGTCCATGGAGTGGATGATCCCATTTGATGCTTCTTTGATGGTGTGGACTTAACCGCCCTGGAAGACTTCTTCGGGTTGGGTGACTTAGAGGTGCTGAGGAAAAGTCCATCCTTGGAGGTCAGTGGGCCAAACTCGAGCTTCCCTTCTCCAAGAACGGATCTTAGTCGGAAGTGATCGGTTGTTATCACTGTCCTAGAGGATGTCCGGATTTTTTCCACCCCTTTCGTGGTGGCTAGCTACCTCCGGTGCCTGGTAACCGAATAATACCAGGAAAAAATGAACGAGGTAGATGCGCCATGCTTGTTCAACGAATCACAACAGGCGCTGAACCGGGTAAGGTGTTATCATACTCTTTATCTTCAAATTCAGTTTTTGATGACTCTAATGCCTTTTTCACATTTTGCAGGCCTCAGTGCTCCACCATGAAACCTTTCTCCAGTACCGAGATGAGCTTAGCCAACTTGAGGCCAAGGTCAAAGATCTTGCTGAGAAGAGGGACATGTATAAGCTTCTCAGCGAGCAAAGTGAAGGAGAAGTTAAGAATCTCCAGGATGAGTTGGACGCGGCTGAGAAAGAACATGCCGACCTGGTGGAACAGGTAAAGATCTTTGAAGTTAGTGACGACGAGTTATGCATGGATACTAACAGTCAAAACCCACAGGTCCGATAGAAGGTCGATTGGGTCGACTAGTTTCGAGCCGAGATGAAGGAGGTCAAGGCCATGGCCGAAGAGTGAAAGGGAAAAATGGACCAATTGGCTTTCGAAAAGGAGACTGCCTGGGATCAACTGGCCTTGGAGGAGGCCCAACTTCGAGCGATGAGGGAGAAAGCTGAGGCCCGATCCCAAAAAATTGAAGACATCCAGTCTCAACTGGGCTCGGCCATTGTTGAACGGGATACCCTGTCAAGGATCTTAAATGTCAACTGAAGGGTCACGACGGGCACTGGGTGCCTTACTCAACCGAATACTAACGTAGCATATCCTTCTTATCATATTATCATTGGTAACTGGCCCAATATGATCACAACTCATAATGTATAACTATAAGTGGGAAAGCACTGTATCAATGAACCTCTGTCTACAAAGCCTCTAAGAGTAGTTGATATCAAATGGGACAGGGTACCAGCCTACCCATAAGTCTGTAGCAAAATTCTGACACGATGACTCATAGACTCGATTGTACTCTGAATGAGGTGGAGTCTTACCGATCCTTCGCTGAATGCTAACCTTGTCTACTATGAGGGCTCGTCAAACTGATTGTCTATACCTGCAGGCATAAATGCAGCGTCCCCAACAAAAGGATGTCATTACGAATAATGTACCCAATATGTAAGGCACATAAACAAGTATATAAAAGACATGGAAGAAACATGGAGTAAATGACTCAACATGTAAGTTTGGATAACTTTGTAAATCATGAAATACTTATAGTGTAATGCATATGTGTATGAATGTCATGACGTGCATAGGTACATGTTTTCATAACATCATCAAGCCTCCGAGGGCATCCCACCATATCATCTCGGCCACTGTGAGCAAAATTATCAACGTATACCAGCTGATCAGGTGGTGGTGCGTATATAATACCATAACCCATTCCCATATTCCATATACATAATATATATATATATATATATATATATATATAATGACATCTGGTCATGGGTTAGTGTACATGTATAAATGAACGCAATGCATGAGAAGTTCGTCAATAAAATCTCTCGGAATGTCATAAGGCCACTATGCCTTTGAGTAATATCATGAAGTAAATTTTTTCAATTTATGTATTTTTCTGAGACCCATGAACAGAAGATATAATAATAAGACACATTGGAATTGAAGAGCATAGGAATGTCTAGTATTTCTATGAATAGAGTCATTTATGAAAGTTGTGCATTTTCTTGTTTCATTTGTACCGCATGCATCGTGCCAAGAGGATAGAAGGGATAGCCTTAATATACCTGAGCCGATTCTCTTGGCAATTCCCCTAACATATGTCAATTGCGACAAAACACATAACGACGGATAAAAGTAGGGAAAAATCCATGTGATATTCTTGAGAAAGATTGTACTGTACTCCGTTAGAATTGTAAAATCCCGTTGCTAAGTTTCTAAGAAGTCTCGTATGAATTGAATTAACTTACCTTACTATCTTATATGATATTGGATAAAAATTTCTTGGTGAAGTTGTCCATCTTTAATTAGCAATCCTAACATCCAATCTAATGAGATAAGAAGTTTCTTTAAATAGTAGGTTGTGGGCCCCGCTTCATGTGGTGACTTAGCCACATAAACCTCTAATTTTTCCACCTTACCATACCACTTAAGAGTCACTAATATGGGTGTAGATTTGCTGCCATGTTGGGGGATAAGGACTTTATTAAACTTACCCCCAAATTTTAATTACATAATTATCCAATTATCTACATAATTAAGAATTATCTCAAATTTCTTAAAATAATGATCACTTTTATCACACTTTATACATCTTACCATCATGGTCATGTGGTATCTTGTATGGAACTAGTCCATAAATACGTGATATTATAGCTTGGACCGTATTTTGCCTCAAAATGGACAAACTTTGACAAAACTCATCTTCTTCGATTTGCTTACCCTATCACTTTTACGAATTTACTTATCACTTGTTTGAAATAGCGTAATACTTATAATCCCAAAATAATCTAATTTCCGAACTTATGTCGATTAACTTACGATGAAACTTTAGCACACGAAAATGCGGGATGTAATATTTTATTTACGAGCTTTCATCAATTTGCTTATGGCGTATTTTTTGTATGAAAACATAGGGCGTAACATTAAAGCAGCCAAGTCAGTGGAGGAAATAACCAGGGTCGATGATGAAGAGATGGTGGCTCAGTACAAAGATGAAGCCGAGGCAGCCCAGGACTGCCTGAAAGTCATTGTCGAATACGTGAAGTGGTAGTCCCGAAGGGAGGATCTCAAGGAATTTTATGCCCGGGGTTTCGACCTATCGGTTGAGATAAAAAACACTAAGAGGCTCGAGGCCGAGGCCGAGGCCATGAAATTGGCCTATCCCGAGGACGAGGAAGGCTCTGAGGGTTCCGACATATCCAAGGGAGGAGAAGACCTCGATGGTCCCGGTGACGAGGCGGGCTCCGGCGAAGATTAGGCTTAGGTGCCTTGTAGAATTTTCTTTTTTGTTTTTTTGTTTTGTTTGATATAGTTTGTTGAGGTCGTTTGGCCTTTGTAAAGATCTTTATATAAATCCGTATGAAGCAATTGCAAAGGTTTAGAGGTAGATACAAAATCCTTGTTTTTGAAAGAGTTTCTAGTTTGTTTTCCAATTTGACAAGCATCACATACATGATTTCTAGAAAAATTTAGTTTGAGTAAACCAATAATTAACTCATGCTTGGAAAGTTTTTCTATAAAATGCATGCTTGTATGACCAAGTTTTTTATACCATAACCAAAGATCACCAGATATGGATGTTAAATAGATATGACCATCTATATTTTCAAATCCATCAAGAATATAAACATTTCCATACCTTTTATGTAGGAGGATTATTTTACCTGTCTCATCTTCAATAGCACAGTCTGTTTTCTTAAATTTTACCTCATACCCTGAGTCATATAGATGACTTATACTCAGAAGATTGTAGTTAAGTCCATCAACGAGATAAAGCTCAATGGTATCAGAGTTGTTATTGAAAGGGACTGTTCCGGTACCGACTATTTTTTCTTTTGAATCATCGCCGAACTTTCTCCATCTATTTTTGTAACTTCCTTAAATAGGATTTTATTACCTATCATGTGACTGGAATACGCACTATCTAAGTACTATTTTCCTTTGCGAATCCTCCTGTGGTGTTCCTACAAGACATAGTGATTACCTTTTTTTAGGTACCCAAGCTTGCTTGGGTCTTGGTTGGTTAGTTTTACTTGACTCGGAATTATTTTTGGGTTTCCAAATCCAACCTAAAACATTTGATTTACGAAATCGACAAAAGGAATATCTATGTCTACTTTTGTTACAGTAGTGACACGTAACTCCCGATCCATTTTTGGATCATTCATTAGTGTTAGTACTAGTGGACTCTGTTCTAGATGGTCCTTCTCCAGTTGACTTGATAGTCGCCTAGTATGATTTGACAGAACTATGACTGATGGATTTGCGCATGCCATTGAGTTGCATTTGCAATTCCTCAAACTCTTCTTGAAGTACTTGTTTTTCGATTTCACATACTTCATGCTTGAGTTTCCAGTCTTTTACTTCTTTGTTAAGTCTCTTTAGTTCTTTCATCATTTTTTGAGACTCTTTCAAAGTAAGGTCAAGAATATCTTGCAATTCATTACACCTTTCGTAGTTATAAAATCTTAACTCGTTTGTTTCACCTCGTGCCATGAAACATTTCTCATTGTCATCTTTGCATTCATCATCTGAGGTTTCCTCATTTATCCAACATCCTGAAAGTTTGTTCATGCCATTTTCCAGAATTGTCATAAAGCAAAGATTTACTATTTCTTCGTGTTCTGAATTGTCTTCATCACTCTAGCTTCCAAATGATTTGTTCTTGTTGAAGCCTCTGAAGATTTTTCTTTTTAGATCTGGACACTCAGCTTGAACATGTCCAAATATTCCACATTCATAGCATTTTCCATTATTTTTGTCTTGTTCACTATATTGACTGGATCGTCTAGGTGGAATCCTTCCTCTTCTCGCATTCCTGAATCTTCTCATTAAACCATCCATGTTTATTAACACCATGGAAATCTCTTCTTGAAGAGCTTCAGGGTCATCATTGATATCATTTTCTGCTATTTCAGTTGTGGCCTCGACTGCAACCGTTTTCTTCTTTTCTTCTTGATTTGTTTTTTTGAGATGTGTTTTCTCGAAAGCTATGAGTTCTACTCGAAGTTCATCATATGATAGATGATGATAGGCTATAATTACATATTTTAGTCGCTTATTACACTCTAATTTACTGTACTTTAATTAAATTTCAGTTTTAATCGGTAGTATTTTGCACTAATTAAGTGTTTTATGCCTTGTAGGAGGGATTCCTAGCTATGTAAATGTTATGGAATGAATTCAAGTGATTTGGAGATTTTAAGTCTGAGTAAAAGCCTAAGGAATTAAGCCAGGATCGTGTTCGGGATCAAAGGATGATAATTAAGAACGAACGAAGAATCGAGTAGGCATATTATGCACTGTCTAGTAAAATCTACATAACTCTTCGCTCAGAACTCTATATGGGATCCACAATATATGGTTGGAAATCTAACTCAAAGGTCTACAACTTTAATATTTTACGTTTTTTCAAATTCCCCATATAATAAGATGAAAAGTGCGTGTCAAGTACGCGTCTGCGCTTAGGCCGCGCTCGTCAGGCAGAATCAAAGTGGATATGCACGGTCTAACAGCGGCCACGCACATATGTCCGGGAAAAGTGTCCTTTTTCGCATAAGAGAAGGTATAACTGTTTGGGCCCAACCCTATGTGGTATATATACATGGGAAGACGGTATTTTGAGGACCTTTGGCAGACTTTTGACATAATTTAGACCTAAGGTGGCTAAGGAGACCGGGAATTCGACCTAAGGAGGCAAGTACACACTAGGAGCAAGGCGGAGAATTCTTATACGAGTTTTTCACTTCCTTCTTCCTATTTTCCATTATTGGTTATGAATTATAGTATTGTAGTTTTGCATACTATTATGAATAGCTAATTTATTATCTAGAGCTTGATAGAACCTATTGAAGGATGATTTTCTTGTTACGTTAATATAGTTTTGCCGTAGTATTTTTTCTATTTGTTCAACTACGTTATTATTGTGGTTGGTTGAAGAGATCTCAATTGATTATGCCTATTTAGTGTGTATTATTCGGGAGAGAGCGCATATTTTGGTAGTTATTGAACATCACTCCTAACATGAAGGATCAATACGAAGGGTTTAAAGGTGGGATTAGGGTAACAAAACCTTGGATGCGATCCGAGTGAGCTGTACTTAATTCCAGCTAATGTAATTCGGGAGAATATGTCTATTAAATTGTGGTAATTACTCAGGAAAGAGTTACGATAGTCAGAATGCTCATGATCGGTAGAGAAGACTTAGGAAAATTTATAGAAAACATAGCAGAAAGAATTCCGACAATAGGAAAAATCATAACTCTAGACCTCCTTAATATTTTTTCCAATCCTTATCCTTGTTAATTGATAATTTTATTGTTTTCTAGTATTTATTACGTAGTTGATTGGATAATGTGATGACCCGACCCGTCAACACGTGAGTTACCGCCCCATTTCCCCATTTTGTGCTTCCTTATGTTTCATTATAGGAGTCTTGGGTGAATGAGTTGAATTAGATTGGTTTTAGATGTAAATGAGACACTTAGTCTCTTTAAGGAAGGCTTGTTTTGGAAAGTCAACCGGATGTTGACTATTGAGTTAGAGGGATCGGACGTGACTTCCGGTGATTCGGTTAGCTTCGGGGGATTATTTGTGACTTAGGAGTGTGATCAGAATTGATTTTGGAGGTCCGGTGTAGAATTAGGCTTGAATTGGCGGAATTAGTATTTTGGCGAATTTCGGTTGATAGGTGAGATTTTGATCCGAGGGTCAAAATGGAATCCGAGAGTTGATGTAGCTTCTTTAGGTGATTTTGGATATATGTGCAAAATTTCAGGTCATTTGGAGGTGTTTTGGTCGGGGTTTTTATCAAATGCGTAATTCGAAAGTTTTAGAAGAACTTAGGCTTGAATTCCGATGTAATTTGATGGTTTTGGGTTTGTTTGTGGTGTTTTGATGATTGGATAAAGTTTTAATGATGTTTTAGGATGGGTTGGCACTTTTGGTTGAGGTCCCGGGGGCCTCTGGGTGATTTCGGATGGCCATCAGGATGAATTTTAGACTTGTGAAAATTCTGAAGTTTGCTGGTATCTGGTATTTCCGCATCTGCGGAAAAGGGGCCACATATGCGGATCTGCAGATGCGAGGATCTGGTCCCAGGTGCGAGTTCTTGAGGAGATTGCTGTTTTCTTAGGTTCGGGATTGGAGCCGCATCTGTGATGACGCAGATGCGGAAAAAGAATCGCAGAAGCGAAGGTAGAGGCCATTGTAATTTCCACAGAAGCGACCAAGGTGCGCAGAAGCGGTGTCCGCAAATGCGGATATCTGACCGCAGAAGCGGTCCTGGGTGTATTAGTGAGTTCCACAGAAGTGGATGGAAAATCGCAGAAGTGGTAGTCGCATATGAGGTAAGGTAACCGCAGATGCGAAAATGACTGTTCAGAGAAGGGTTTTAAAGCTCATTTTGTTCCACAAGCTTAAGTTCATTTCCACCATTTCTTATCGACCTTGAGAGCTTTTGGGCAGAAATTGAAGGGGATTTAGACTAAGTGTGATTGGAGGTGAGTTATATCACCTAAATACATGATTTAATGGTAGAATTAACATAGAAATTTGTGGAAATTCATCAAAAGGGGGATAAAGCTAGGGCTTAGAAATTTGGTATTTCAAAGTGGGAGTTGAACGGTCATTTGGGCTTGGATTTGGGAGTTTTTGGTATGTATAGACTCGTGGTCAGATGAGGAATCCGATGATGTTAATTTTTTGATTTTTCGAGAAGTGGGCCCGGGGCTCGGGTTTTGCAAATTTCGTGAATTTCAATATTTTTTTCGAGTCTTTTCGATTGGGTTATGTTCCCTTAGCCTAGTGTAACGTATTCGTTGTGGTTTTGACCAGATTCGACGTGCGAGGAGGTCGATTTGCGAGGCAAGGGCATAGCGAGCTAGGATTTTGGCCAGCTTGAGGTGAGTAATGATAGTAAATGATATCCTGAGGGTTTGAAACCCCGAATTTGCACAACATAGTGCTATATTGAGGTGAAACACGCGCTCAATGATGAGCACGGGGTTATTTACCACTGAGGATTGTGACTTGGTCCGTCCCGTCTGATATTTTACCGCGTATTTGACTGAGCTGTTTTGTTTATCATCATGATTTGTGCTAGTTGCCATGTTTGGAGCCTCGTGCCGAGAACCCTTAGGGGCATTATGACTTATTTTCCTCACTTTACTTATTAAAAATCACATCCTCAGTCATGTTTCTATTTGTTTAAACAATGTGAACCGAATTTATAATTGTTAATCCTAAATGAGGGAAATATGTGGGCTGAGATCCCTACCTTATACTATTGTGTCCTATAATGACTGAGAGGGGTTGAGAACCCAACAGTGAGGATGTTATATGTATTATTGATCGGGCTGCACGCCGCAGCAAATACTTACATGGATCGGGCTGCACGCCGCAACAAATATTTATGTGGATCGGGTTGCGCGCCGCAACAATATTGCGCTTGGGCTGTAGGAGCCCCTCCAGAGTCTGCACCCCCACAGTGAGCGTGGGTACCCATATGGATCGGGCTACACGCTGCAGCGAGATATGGATCGGGCTGTATGCCGCAACGCTTACTATATGATATTATTCTGAGTGTGATCTGAGAGAGATTGAGCCCGAGGGGCTATTATTGTGCTGAGCGGTTGATACAGGGCCCGAGGGGCAGTGTTACTAATTATTACTTAAATGCTGTTTTACCTGATTCACCTGCCTTTAAAACTGAGATTTCATTTGACTTTCACTTATTTTACTGCTTTAAGTAATTTACTGTCTGATATAGAACTGCCTTGTGATGTTGTGTGTTTTCTTATCTTCGGTTATTATTTACTATTATTACACACTGGGTTGGAGTACTCACATTACTCCCTGCACCATGTGTGCAGATTCAAGATTAGCAGAGTCCGCACTTGAGCGCTAACATCCTTCCCAGATCAGGCAGCGAGATCGGAGCATCGAGGAAGCTGTTGACGTCCGCAGCCCCTTGACTCCCCTATTTTATGCTATTTCAATTATTCCACACTTCTGTATCAGATATTCTGTTTTGTTTACTTTTTTTTTTTTGAAATTCTGTAGTAGCTCATGATTTGTGACACCCCAGTTTGGGCTGTGTCGGGATGGTTTCCCTCGTATTTATCGCTATTTCCGCATTTATTGATATGTTAAGCATGCGATAGAATTGTAAATGTTAATTAATTATTTCAAAAGAGGTGTTGGCGCTGTTCTGGATGACATTGTCTTCACGAGAGGCGCCATCACAATCGGGTTTGGGAATTGGGTCGTGACAGATAAAAACAAATATTATAATCTTATTAATTAGGAAATTATTTGGACTTGTGTTTCTTATCAATATTGAACAGTTGTAGCTAAGTCTTAGTTCTCTGTGGGATTCGACTCCGGACTTGTAAAGCGGATTATATTTGCAACGACTGCTTAGTCCTTTTTATAAGGCATAATTGGGCGTGATCAAATTTTGACGCCGTTGCCGGGGAACTAACGGTGTAGTTGTAGCTATATATATTGCTTTTTTTTGGCAATCCACTAGGCAATGCCTAGGGTTAGATTTTATAAATTAAAATACAAAATCAAAACATAGTGTCTGGTGGTCTTACAAAATGTGAAAAATATACTTTGACGATTACATGCTTCCTACTATCAATATTAGCTCAACATTGATATCACATATGATCTAGAATAAACGTTGGTGTTTAACACAAGATATATAATATTAAGAAAATATAGTAATATCCCCATTTGATACGCCTTGCGTAAATTAATTGCATTGCTTTGGCCCTTATTAGCACATATTATCCTTGTGTTATTTCGTTCGACCCCTGCAGAGTTGCCTTCCTTGTGAAATAGCCACTGACGTAATTGGTTTGTATCCCTGAGAATTTGCTCGCAGTTGAGCTGTGCCACTTTGAAATTCAATGCCCAATACTTGTCATCTGATGATAACTTTCCTTCTATAGGCTTTGATAACGCGGGTTTTACTCCTTGATTATTGATCCTTTTGAAAATATCAGCTTGATTGATTATCTGGCAAGATATTCGATACTTCTTTTCCATTTCAATTAATCTCTGATTGATTTCCATTCCGAATCTCCAGATGGTTAATTGATTCCTTCCTCTTGATTTCTTCAATCTTGGATGCTTCCTTGAGTTCCTATACCAAAAGCAGTTATATTATTTTTCATCATTAAAACTAAAACCTAACAGCCCTTAAAACAAATCCTATCCACCAAGCCCAGTCTATTCAAGCACAAAGTTTCATTCGTTCTAAAATCATTATCTGAGGGTGTTGGTGATAACTGTGATTTTTACATGTTTTATACCCATTCTTGCCTAAGCTTTGTGCGTGAATTGCCATAAATTAGTCCCAAAATGCTTACAAGTTGCGCTTGATTTCAAGTTTGAGCGACAAGATGATAAACTTCAAAGATCGTCTCAAAAAGGAGTGAAATCTGCCAAGTGTCAAAAGACAAGTGAAGTGGGAAACAAGTGACTTGCGCGATCCGCACTGCTTTGCCACGCGGCCGCGCAGAAAAGTTCAGAGGATAAGCAATGTTAATGTTA
The DNA here is from genome assembly GCA_026770625.1 of Nicotiana glauca. NCBI lineage: Eukaryota > Viridiplantae > Streptophyta > Magnoliopsida > Solanales > Solanaceae > Nicotiana > Nicotiana glauca. The sequence continues at coordinate 5,812 of MU754771.1, read as the reverse complement.
ACCTGCGCGGTCCGCACTGCTTCGCCATGCGACCGCGCAAGGAAAGTTCAGAGACTGGTCTAATTCTATGCTAACCTGCGCGGTCCGCACTCCTTTCTACGCAGTTCGTGCCATTGAGAGTTCAGAGACCTGGGAATTCAAGGCAAAAGCACACGCGGTCGCACACCAAATCAGAGCGGTCCGCGTGGATGAAGTTCAGAGAGTGTGGATTTGTACCAAACACCTACGTGGCCGCACCCCATTTCTACGCGGTCTGCACCCGTCATCCAGCGCGGTCGCGCGTCACATTTGTGCGGTCCGCGTCCCCAGTTTTAGAAGAGAGATATGAAGACCAATGATCCCTACACGGCCGTGCGGCATTTCTGCGCGGTCCGCGCCAGACCCTCAGGGGTATTTTTGTCCGATTTTTCCTGTTTACTATAAATAGAACATTTTACTTTTTTAGGTTAAGTATTAAGCACCAGACAGCAGCTGAGCTCGTGACTTCAAAGTTTTAGCCTATTTTGGGCAATTTCATCTTGTATTAACGTGGATTTGAGTAGATTAACATCATAGTTAATTAATATGTCAATTTTATCTTCTATTTCTTCAATTTCTGTTTCTATTATGTCTAGCTAAACCCATTAGCTAGGGTTGTGGCTCAACCCTAGTGTGGGTAATTAATGGGTGTGATTGTTTAGTGCATGAATGATATTGGGTGTTTGTTATTTGGGTTAATCTTATGTTTTCATTAAGATTTGGTGGTTGCAAACACTAAGTCTAGCTTAGTGGGTCTTGACTCTTCTTGAGAAAGAGAGTCTATGACCCCAAGATTAATTCCAACAAGGAATTGGGATGGACCCATGAGAATGGTAGTCCCAATTAACGGGTTAAACCTCGAGAGAGTAATTACCCAACTTGAGCCCTAAGTTGCTTGGGAAAATTGGCCTACCCAATTGGTCTTGAGAGAGTCAATTGGGAAAAATCACTCTCTTTACCAAGAGGTGTGAGAGTGGGTGCAAAAGTGCAACGGTTATAGCATAAGTCTCATAATCATCATTCTTGTATTAGGAATCTCTACCTGTTAGTTGACCACCTAGGTAAATGCCACGACCCTAGTGCTTTTCTCTATCTTGCATACAACCTAGAATCAATATTTTAGAATAACTTAGTTTTAACTAGTAGTTGTTAAATTGTAGTTGATAATTATAAAAACCCAAAAATGGTAGAAGTACAATTAGGAGCCAAAACGCAACTCTAGACTAAGCAATTACTCAACTCCCTTTTCTAGCTCCCTGTGGAAATTGACCCCGATACCACTATTGGGTAATAGTATTAGCGCCCACTCTTCCTAAGGTTGAGTCCGCTACGATCACTTTTTGGCGCCGTTGCCGGGGAGCTTTACGGTGTTTGACTATTTGTTAGCTAGTTTTGTGTTTTGCTTCTTTTTACTTCTTTTTACTAATTCTATTTGTGTCAATTCACTCAGGTACACATGGCTTTAAATGCAAATGACCCTCTTGGCAACGTGGTCGTGGGGGAGGAGGTTAAGGACCTAGAACAAGAAGATGTATTACCCCATGCTCCTAGGAGAGGTCAAAATGCCAATGAAAATGCTAATGCTAATGACAATATACCATACCCTCTTCCACCTCCACCAAGAGTGGCACCAAGAGTTCTACCCAATCAAGGGTACGAAAGTGCAATAGTTCCTCCCCGAATCCGGGCGGGGAACTTCCAAATCACCAATGTCATGCTCACTTTGCTCGAACAACGAGGTTACTTCACAGGCGCCTCAGAGCAAAATGCATACAAGCATTTTAAAGGGTTTGTGGATACTTGTTGGGGGAGCAAGCAGACAAATGTTTCGGAAGATGCACTGAGGTTAAGGCTTTTCCCCTTCTCACTTCGGGGGAAAGCATTGGATTGGTTGGAGAGACTCCAAAATCATTCCATAACTACGTGGGATGAGCTATCCGATAAATTCATTGCCAAATTCTTTTCTCCTAGTCATATGGTGACTCTTCGAGATGAGATTCTAGCTTTCAAGCAAGAGCCAACGGAGCCTTTACATGAGATATGGGAGAGGTTTCGGACGATGGTAAAAGATTTCCCCAACAACGATATGAATGATGTTATGATCCATCAGACGTTCTATCGGGGTATAAACACAACAAACCAGTGCATTGTCAATTAGTTGGCTGGTGGAAACTTTATGAAGCTTCCTTACAACGAAGCTTGTGATGTTCTTGACGAAATGGCCAATACTTCTTCGGCATGGCAAAGTCGGGATAATGTTCCTCAAGGTGATCCCAATGTTATACATTTGAACAAGGAGCTACATGACCACGGACAAGCCATTGTTGAACTCACAATAATAATGAACCAGTTGGCTAAGGTGCAACTTCAACAAGTTCAAAATCCGCACCAAGTCAATGCCATGGAGGGAGTGAATATGATGAAAAGAAGGCAAAGAGGGCAACAACAACCTCAAGAAAATTTTGACAACTATGATGATGGTGGTGGATATTCGAATGAATGTTTTGATGACCAAAGTGAGAAAGTCCAATACGTCAACAACTACCAATGGAATAAAGGTAATCAACAATGGAGACCCCAAGGTAATTGGGGCAATCAACAAGGTGGCAATTGAAACTATAACAACAATCAAGGAGGCAATTGGGGGAACAATAATTCGGGGAATCAAGTTGATTGGAACTGGAACAACAACAATGGTGGTCAAGGTGGGTGGAACAATAATGGTGGTGAAGGTAATAGGGGACAAGGTTTCCAAAGGCCCCCGATGTATCAACAACCGAACAACCCGCCTCCGTTTCAATCTCAAGGGTCGAGTTCGTCGGGCAATGACATGGGTCGAATAGAGAACATGTTTGAGCAAATGATGAAGAAGACACATGACTCAAATGCTCAATTGGCCTCCCATAACACTTCGATCCGTAACTTGGAAGTACAACTCGGGCAAATTTCTCAATCTCTCAACACTCGCCCAAAGGTTGCTCTACCAAGTGATACGGTAGTGAACCCCAAGGGTGGGCATAACAATCATATGATGGCGGTGACCACGAGAAGTGGAAGAGGCAGTGATGTGCAAGCCTCAAGAGGTAATCGAGTTGTTGTTGATGAAGAAGAGTTGCAAAATGATGAGATCCCGTTGGTAGTTGAGGATATTGTTGAACCAAATGCAAGTGATGATGTGAGAATTGAAATTGATGAGGGTTAGGAGGAGACTCAAGTGGCCGTGAACCCGTCTAGGGAACAAGTCATCGATATGCCCGAACTGGTGGTGCCAAAAGCCAAGACACCCTTGCCTAGACGCTAGGCCTCCTCCGCCATATCCTCAAAGGTTGTCCAGGCAAAAAGGTGATAACCAATTTAAGAAATTCATTGAGATGATGAAGAGTTTGACTATCAATGTGCCTTTGGTAGAGGCACTCGAGCAAATGCCGGGGTATGCGAAATTCATGAAGGATTTGGTTACAAAGAAGAGATCAATGGAGTGTGAGACAATCAAGATGACC
>MU754767.1:25928-53146 GCA_026770625.1 Nicotiana glauca | reverse complement strand
TATGTATGCCAATGATATATGAGTGCTAAATGTCATGCCACGTAGTACAAATAGGAGTGAATGCATGAATGCAATGCAATGCATATGACCGCTACGGCGTGTAGCCCGATCCATGGGTACCCTGCGCTCACTGGGGGTGTGTACAGACTCCGGAGGGGCTCTTACAGCCCAAGCGCTATAATACTGCGGCGTGCAGTCTGATCCATATAATATACTACTGCGACATGCAGTCCGATCCATATAATATACTATTGCGGCATGCAGTCCGATCTATATAATATACTACTGCGGCGTGCAGTCCGATACATATAATATACTACTGCGGCGTGCAGTCCGATCCATGCATGTATATGCATATGCACACATAACACTCGAGGCCTGAAAGCGTCCTCACATAACACTCGAGGCCTGAAATCCTCGTTACATCACTCTTCATGTCCTCACATATGGCCCTCGGCCTCAATCTGTCCCAAAATAGTCAAAAGCCCCTCGGGCATCTGTAAAAAAATAATACTCAGCTCAAACAATAGTTCAAATATCAGTTAAAACTCCAAGTTTGAGAAAAATATCGCTGACTTCATGAAACAGTGTAAATCACATGGACTGAGTTCAAATAATATTTCAAATAGTGAGGAAAACAGTGATGATAGTTCATAAAGAGTTCAAATAATCGGCAATAAGCCCCAAGTATGGCAATGAGCCCAAGTCATAATGATAACAACAAATCATTTGCAAATACACGGTAAAAACCACCAACCGGAACAGACCAAGTCATGATCCCCAACGGTGCTCTACCCCACGCTTAGGTCCAGCATGCAAGTCACCACAATACAACACTAAGATATGCAAATCCGGGGTTTCAAACCCTCAGGATATCATTCCCAAATATTACTCACCTCAAACCGGCGAAATCTCAATCCCGCAATGCCTTTTCCCCTCAAATCGGCCTCCACGCTCGTCGAAACTAGCCAAAAACAGAGCGAATACATCACAATATGCAAATGGGACAATACCCAATCGAAAATAATCGAATTATAGCAAGGACCTCGAAACTAGCAAAACCCGAGCCCCGAGCTCGCTTCTCGAAAAATTACAAAACTTATGTTACCGGATTCCTCGTCTCGCCACGAGTCCATACATATAAAGTTCATCAAAATCGGAGTTCAAATGGGCCATCAAATTCCAAATTTACATAGCAGAAACCAAGCCCTATTTTCTTCAATTTTTGTACCCAATTTCAGAGAATTAATGGATGAATCTTTGATAAAATCATGTATTTAACTCATAAAACATACCTCCAATCGATTCCCAGTCGAAACCCTCTTAATTCCTTGCCAAAAGCTCCCAAGCTCACTCAAAAATGGTGGAAAATGAACCTAAGTCGCGGATGAAATGTTATAAAAACAGGTCTGCCCAGGTGACCTTTGCTCTACGCGAACGCGACAAAGAGGTCGCGAACACGATGCCTTATTTCCTCAACCTCCACGAACGCGGAGTCCCTGATGCGAACGCGAAGCACATTTCCAGACCTGTCAAATATCCTTGTACGCTAACGCGGCAAGGTTGTCGCGAACGCGAAGCTCAGCTAGCCAACCCTCCGTGAACGCGAACAAAAACACGCGAACGCGAAGAGTAATTCAACAGCTCTAAGAATTCCTTCTTCGCGAACGCATAGACCTTATGCGAATGCGAAGGGTAATACCCTGCAACCATATGACATCAAAAACTGCTACTTTTAAAGCCAAAAATGGTCCGATTGACCACCCGAAACTCACCCGAGGCCCTTGGGACCTCAACCGAACATAATAACATATCTCATAACATCATTCAAACTTTCTCCAATCATCACAACGCATCAAACAATACTAAAATCATCAATTTTCATCGGATTCAAGCCTAAGTTCTTTAAAAACTTCCGAAACACGCATTCGATCATAAACCCAACCAAACGGCGTCCGAATGACCTGAAAATTTGCAGACATATCCAAAATCACCTAACAAAGCTACTGCAACTCTCGGAATTCCATTCCGACCCTCGGATCAAAATCTCACCTATCAACCGGAATTCGCCAAAATTCAACCTTCGCCAATTCAAGCCTAATTCTACACCGGGCCTCCAAATTCGATTTCGATCGCGCTCCTATGTCACAAATCATCCCCCGAAACTAACCGAACCACTGGAATTCACATCCGAGCTCTGTAACCACATAGTCAACTTCCAGTTGACTTTTTTAAAACAAGCTTCATTCTAAGAGGCTATGTGCCTTATTTCCCACCAAAACCAGTTCGATTATACCCGATCGACTCTAATACTGATATTGATACATGAAGCAACACAATAAGGGGAAAACGGAGCAGTAACACATAAGACGACATGTCGGATCGTCACATCAGAGTAGATAGAGATCTTGGGTTTACGAATTTCATCGTCACTCAATATCAAAAAGAATTTCATGTGAGCTTGGCCTAAGTGAAAAATGAAACCCGCACATGAAACATCTCAAAGACAATTAAATAAATTAAATCGTGATCTCCATAAAATTTTAGCGTTTAGATAAGATACATGGTTACGCACAACTCAACACTCAAGTTATTATTATTATTATTATTATTATTATTATTATTATTATTATTATTATTATTATTATTATTATTATTATTTAATTAAACTTTTTATTAATCACCAAACTGATTACATATAAGTTCCATAGTAGACTACATCACAGTCTTCTATCTGAAAATATTTACATAGACTAATCACAACTACCAGAATTAACTAATTTTTAGCTGCTGAATCCATTCTTTGATTCTGGTTGAAGCTCGAACATTACATACGTAAGCAATTTCCCTCACCAGTTGACTTGCAGTCTTCCATCTGCCTTCGAATCTGCGATGGTTCCTTTCTATCCATATTCCATACACCCATTCAGTGTATATCACCTTGAACACTTGAGCTTTTTTTGTTCTGCCTTTTGCTCTTTCTATGATCCAGCTCTCCATCTGCCCCCATTGTGTTGTTTTGAATATCTTCATCTTCATCCATTTTAGTATCCCTTCCCAGATTTCCATAGAGTAAGAGCATTCCATGAATAAATGATTCCTTGTTTCATTTTGCCTGTTACACAGTTTACATATGTGATCCACATTTATACCCCAAGCAGCAATTCTGTCCACTGTTAGTAATTTCCCTTACATCTGCAGCCACATTGTGAACTGGGCCTTTGATCAAGCATCATTGCCAAATCTGAGTGTCTTCCAAGGTATCCTTTCATTGTTTTCAATTAGCTGTAGGTAAATCTGCTTGATTAAGCATTTGTTGTTGTTGTGTTGCACCAGTGTCATAGATCTTCTTGCTTCGAAAATTCTCCTCACCATCCATCCTGCATGCGTTGGTATGACCATTTGATCAAACTGTTGATTCTTAACATAGTAAGAGTGTATCCATCTGATCCACATTCTATCCACCTTATGTTTAATATCCCAGTTAGCTTTAATCATAGCTGCCTTATTCCACAATATAATATTTATCAATCCCAATCCACCCATAGATTTTGTAGTGCATACTTTCTCCCATGCCATCAGAGCTTTCCTTTTTAATTGTGTTGGTACCAGACCATAGATAGCTTTGACAGTAAGCTTCAATTGCATTTAATACCTTGGAGGGGATAGCAAATATTTGTGACCAATAGGCCTGAATACCAAATAAATTTGTTTGGATTAGTTGTGCCCTTCCTGCATATGATAGTTTTCTGGCAGTCCAAGCAGTAATTCTAGATACCATCTTGTTGATCAAAGGTTGCCATTGAATTAGGGATATTTTATTTATAGCTAAAGGTATCCCTAAATATCTTAATGGTAGTTATCTTTTAGTAAATCCTAGCATTTGTAGAATTTGCTGCTATATCTCTTTAGTAATCACTCCAAAATAAATGGAACTCTTATCTTTGTTGGCTTGAAGACCTGAGGATTCAGTGAACTCCCAAAAGCATTTTCTAATAGTGTCCACAGATTCCATATCCCCTCTTGAAAACAGCAACATATCATCTGCAAATGACAGGTGAGTTATTGCTAGCTTAGAACACTTAGGGTGATATTTGAAACATTTAATTCCTTTCATTTTGTTGAGCATCCTACTCAAATATTCCATGGCTATTGCATATAGGAAAGGAGAAATTGGATATCCTTGCCTAAGTCCTTTAGATGCATTGAAATGAGTTGTTGGTTCACCATTGACCAAGATGGAATAATTCACAGTTGTCACATATTCTAGCACCCATAAAATGAACTGACTAGGAAATCCCAACTCCTCTAACATCTGCTTCAGGCATACCCATTCAACAGAATCATAAGCCTTCTGGAGATCAATTTTAATCATGCATCTAGGGGACACATTTTTCCTTGTGTATGCCTTCACCAATTCCTGTGCCAAGAAGATGTTATCTGAGATTTTTCTTCTAGGAATGGATCCAGTTTGAGCCTCACATATCATTGTTGCAATTACTTTCTAAATTCTTGTTGCTAGGACTTTGGATATGATTTTATTCATCACTAAACAACAAGCAATGGTTCTATACTCCTTCACATTTGTAGGATGCTCATTCTTAGGGATTAGAGTCACAGATGTACAATTGATAGCTCTATTCATCTTGCTAGTCTCAAAGAACCTTTTAACTGCTTTTATGATTTCTGGACCTACTACACTCCATGCTCTCTTATAGAGATAAGCATTGTATCCATCCAATCCTGGAGATTTATCATCCCCAATTGATCTTAGCCCTTCCATTATCTCCTGTTCTATAACTGAGGAGCAGAGGAAAATTTATTGATCATGATTGAGTTTAGGTCCCTTGCTCATTACTAACCTGTTAACTGCCCTTAAGGACTACTTTGAACTTCCCATTAACCCTTTGTAAAATGAAACAATTTCCTATTTTATGTCTTTAGGATTAGTCAGCATCTTACCATCTTCCAATGCTTTGAGCTCTTTGATTTGTTTCCTTTGAGTTTTATCTTTTATAACAACATCAAAGTATTTTGAATTTGAGTCTCCAAGATGAATCCACTGAGCTCTAGATTTCTGCTTCAGTATACTCTCCTCTATTAAACTCCATTTTTTCAGATTCTGAAGTGCAGCTCTCTCTTCACTTAGCAAACTGTCATCATAGCTTACTTTCATTGTTGTTTGGACTCTCTGAAGGTCTTCTTTGGCTTTGCCAATCTTCTCCACTGTCCCTCTGAATTCATGTTTGTTTAGCTGCCTGAATACATGTCTTATTGCCTTCATTTTTTTTCCAGATATTCTGCATGGGATCTGTATCCAATTTCTTCTTCCACTGAGACTCCACCAGCTGCAGGAATTGTTCATGCTCACACCATATATTAAAGAATCTGAAAGGTGCTCTAATATTTTGGTTCACTTTAAGCAGGGTTAACATCAAAGGGGCATGATCTAAAATATTAGGTAAATCATATTCAAGTACAACATATCCCCAATTCATCATCTACTCATGCTTTCCAAAAGCTCTATCAATCTTGCTATTGACTTTTTCTCCTGCTTTTTATTTGTTTGTCCATGTATAATAGTCACCTTTCCACTGTAATTCATTTAATAGAGTTGTATGAATGCAATCAGAGAAATACTTTACTTCATTGAATGTGACAGGATGGTAACTCTGTCTATCAGCAGTTACTGGCATTGCATTGAAATCTCCATATACTAGCCATGGGCAGTTAGTGTTCTGTGCTATTTGTTTCAGACTACTCCACAAACTATGCCTCTCCTCCATAGTATTAAAACCATAAACAACAGTCATCACACATTGCAAGTCATTTGAAGTGATTTCACAATATATTAATTGAGCTTCCACCCTTAGTACATTGACACTATAGGAGTTTTGATCCCACATCAACCAGATTTTTCCATTGACAGCAGCTGAATAGTTATGGACAATACCCCAACTAGCATTTATTTTTGTAGCTATCTTCTTGTATCTATGTTCCTTAACTCTTGTTTCCACCAGTCCCAGTATTTTTTTTTATTTTTTGCTTTTATATAACTCTTTAACTTTTTTTGTTTGTATACTTTATTCACCTCCTAATGTTCCAAAATAGCCAGGTCATTGAGCTATGATAGGTCCTCCTTGGTCATAAGGTTTAGCTTGCCTCATTCTCTACATCTCTCTCTGTTTTAACCCTGTAGCTCCAATCCTAGCTTTGGACACCATCACTGCACTCAATTCAGGAAAATTGGTTAGGTTCAATTCTAGATTAGGCATTTGCTCCTTTCCTTTACTGAGACTATCCTTCTCATCTGGTGTTACACTTCCTTATTGCTGCAGTTTACTCATTCTGTCATCCATTCCATATACATTACCTTCTGTAATCACCTGTTGTTGTTCATCATTCTTCTTGGGCGTAGTTTCTTTTGGCTTCCATTCCTGCACTATCTTCTTTTGTTCCCCTCCTCTTCTGTTGTGTACTTGTCTATCCATCACTTGCAGCTCAGGTTTATTAGTACTATTATGTCCAATAACTTGACATTTTGGACAGAATTGGGGCTTCCATTCAAACTCCACTTCTTGTTGAAACGTTTTTCCATCTGGATCCATTACTACTATTGTATCCGGTAGTGGCTTGGATACATTAACTTCAATCAACATTCTAGCATAGGAAATCCTCATTTTCTTAGTTGTACATTCATTAGCAAATAGAGGTTTGCCTAATGCACTAGCAATCCTGCCTAGTGATCCACATCCCTAACAACTCAAAGGAAGTTTAGGGAATTTCACCCATAGCGGAATCTCTGTCATAAACTCTTGCTTAAAGTCAAAACCAGGGTTCCATAATTTCAGAATAATTGGTCTATTCCTCATAGTATAAGGTCCAGCAAAGAGTATTTCATTCATATCATTTTTGCTATTGAATCGAGCTATATAATATCCCTCCTCATGCAAGTACAGGTCTGGCATAGGAATAGAGTTCCACATTTGAGAAATATACCTGTGCATGATGGTATATCCTGGTGTCTCTCCCAAAACATAGATAATAAGTGAGTTTTTCCATTTTTCAACTTCCCTGTCTACTTCTTCTTTCTCCAGTTGCACTATCGTGTCTCTATCAACTATTTTGGGAGGAAAATAACTTAGGGCCATACCATTTTCTGCCACTCGATTTCCTGCAAATAGGTAGTTCCACTTTGGTTTAATCATCTCCTTAGCTTCCTTTTGGTTTTCATCACTCTTTACTGTTGGATCAACTGTTTCTCGAGCAAGAACCACCTCTTTCTGAACTAGATCTGTGCTTAGTTTCCCCTGATTTCCTTCCTCTTCCTTAGAATTCCCAGTCATAGGAGTTTTCTCCACATCCTCCATTGTTTTAGTTTTGACAGTTGAGCTCGATGATGGATCTAAAGCTTTCACACCTGAGCTCGATGTCGAATCTGTAGCTGGGTACTATTCCATTAGTATTTTTGCCACTAGCTGCTTTGATGTTGATGCTTGCTCCTTGGATTGAACATGCACTGAACTTCCAAACACTATTTGTTTCGCTTTTCTAGGTCGTCCCCTTCCCCGACCTTGCCCCCTTCCCATGGAGCTCCAGTGCATACGTTAGACTAACCTACGCTTAGAGAGAAGCTAGAGCGAAGAGAGAGGATGGAGGGGTTGTATATTTGAATCTTCAAGTGATTATTTTGCTTATACAAAATTACGTAAAAATTTTTGTCACAAAAGATATGTTTAATTGCTATATATATATATATATATATAGATACACAGTCATACCTCTCTATAACAGCATCCCTAATAATAACACTTTATTGTAAAAGTTATGTTTCTTCGGAACCAATTTTCATGTTATGTTATAATATATGTTCTTTATAATAGTAATTCACTATAATATTTAAAAATATTCGGAACAAATAAGACTGTTATAGAGAGATTTGACGGTATATAAAAGAAAAAGGGAGTCCAGGAATTGTGAGGAAAGATGATAACTAGTAGTGTAATATGGTAAGGCAATCATTTCATACTAATGTACCTAATTGGTTAATTACTAGAAGTAATAATTAGGATTACTTAAGCAGATAAGACGTAAGTAAATCACGGTGTGGATCTTTAAACTAGTGAGAGATCTTATTTCCATCGTCATCATCATGTGCTTTTTGACTGCTTTTTCTAGAAGACAGAAATTATCATAAATTACACCAAGATTGACCTCTTCTAATCGGCAATCTATAAAACATTATTAATCATTTTAATTACTACACGTAGAATTATGCGTGTGCATGTTAAAAGAAGTTAGTTAATTTACTATACATATAATTTTACTTACGTAAAGGTAAAGAGTGTCGGACGGAGAATTTTTGTTTACGTTGTCAACATGATTTTTGAACGACTTTAATTTACCAGCAACTGTCTGAATTGATGTTCTGATAATGAAATTGTAAGATTTTCTAGATCTCATAGAAATTATCTTCAGGGACGTCGGTGGATTCAGCAAAATTCAATAGTTTTGATTCAAACTACATATATGTGTGTTAAACAAAATTGTTAATTATGTATAAAAATTATATTCAAAATCCAGTAATTAGAACTTGAGATTAGTTGTGTCCCAACTAAAATTCATAACTTAATTATAAAATTCAAATTCTGACTCTATGTCTAATTATCTTGAACGGTGAATCAAATAATCAAGGGGTCCCTTGTCTCCTCTTGATGTGCTATCCATTAAAAGCGATTACTATTTGAAATTTCAATGGCAATTTGGTCAAATAACGAATTTCTATCGATGTCTAGGCGTTCCATGTGCTATATGTCGATTCAATCAGATAAATTTCAGTACTTTGGGAAAAAGACTTTTCACTCCATTAATTATCGTTTCAATAGCTTCAATAGGAACAAAGCCTTTTTCAGCTAAGCCTTTTTTGTTCTCGTAGGCGGATTCAGGATTTAATGCTTATGGATTCCTATAATGATTTCGAGTGAATTTTCAATAGTAACTGGGTTCATATTTAAATATTTAATAAATTTTTCGAACACATTTATATTGTTCGGATAAAATTCACTGGGTTTCATGTGAACCCGTACGTCCGGATGAATCTGCCCCTGCTTGTTCTTGTTTTGAGAGTACTTTAAGGACCGTCAAATTTGTCTCTTAAATGCTATGCGTTAGCTTTCGTAGTGTAGCAAGTTGCTCAATTATTTGTTTCTTTACTTCTTATCTAACAACGAAAATATTACACAATATCTTTTAGAGTGTGATCGATGTAAAAAGCATGAGAACAAGAAGATCATTCTCATTGCTTTATGTGTATATATATTTTACTGAGTTTTCGAGTGTGCCATAAAGTGGTTAGACCTTTTCCTTTTCTTTTTTTTGAATACAGGTTGTTATCAATCTGTATTGCTGTAAACAAATAAAATAATAATCTTTCTGAAAACAGAAACAGAAACAACAACAACAACAACCCAGTATAATCCCACTCAGTGGGGTCTGGGGAGGGTAGTGTGTACGCAGACCTTACCCCTACCCTGGGGTAGAGAGGCTGTTTCCAAATAGACCCCCGGCGTCCTTCCCTCCAAGAACTTCCCACCTTGCTCTTGGGGAGACTCGAACTCACAACCTCTCGGTTGGAAGTGGGGGTTGCTTACCATCAGAGTAACCCCTCTTGTCTGAAAACAGAAACAGAAAGCTAGTAGAAATTAAATTCCAAAAACAGTCTTTGAACTTCTTCAAAATAAATTCTGAAAATGATATAGGAAAAAAATCGAGCTCACTGAATACACAATGTGCCCTTAAGGAAATTATTCCCCTCAAGTACCCGAGGTTCTGGAATATATCCTCCCACGAAAGAACGATTTAGTTCACCGGAGTGTTAGTACCAAAAACGCCGATGAACAGCGAATCACTCGAAGGCTGCAAAACACACTGGAATTTTTGTGCAGAAGAAGGAGAAGATTATCAGAAAATTTCGTAAGTAAATATTCTGGGATTTGAAGGTATATTTATAGCCAATTTGGTGTTGTTTCTGAAAAGGTTTGCAACCTTTCAGAACAACCATAGATGTTGGAACATGTGTGACGTTGTTTCAAAACAACCATGGCTGTTGAAAATATTGCGGAAAATGTAAAACGGATTTAAAATAATTCGAAAGAGAAAAATGGGCCAAACCGGACCGGGTTGCGGGTCATGGGTTATTCCGAATTGAATTTTCTTTAATTACTTTAATTAATTAATTAAATATTTGAAAAGAATTTTGTCCAAAAAGATTAATCAATCAATCTTTGACCAAATCCAAATCCAAATTCGAATCCGAAGTCGAAGCCGAGCCGAGCCGAGCCGAGCGAGTGATGACGACGGCGCGAGGCTTTCCTTCTTCTTAGCTATTTAAGAGCTAAAAGATGAGCTTCTCTATATATACACAAATATTTTCTTTCCTTATACTAATGAGGGACAAAGTGCATTAGCGAAATGAACTCATTCAAAATTTCATTTCCCTCCATTTCTTTTTCCACCATTTTTCATTCACACCTCTTTTGTTATTAATAGATAATAACAAAACATAACAATCCCCCACATGAATGGAGAATGGCTATAGACCTAAAGGAATGCACGGACGTGTGTGTATTTCACATGCAAAAATTAATTGCATCTGGATAAGTAGGTTTCCCTTTGAACTTTCTGTAGTGAACTTATATCAGATATACTCGGTCAATCGATAGATTTTATATCTTCGAACCATCGATCTTTGTTTTATGCCTAGACAACATAAGTCACACAATCAATCTTTAACCATCTATGATTCTCACGGTTGTGTTCGTTTCAGCCATGAATACCACCTGGTTTCATGAGTGTTTAGAGAATGAGACTTTACTTTCATTCCCCTTGAAGTGACTTACACTTCACACTCACATAGGTGATTCCTAAACGTGTAATCCTAAAGACACACTATCTGGTCATATCCTGCCAGACTTAGTAAATCATTAAAAAAGCCTTAAGCTTTATTGACTCATCAAAAAGCCTTAATACTTTACCTCATTTTTTAACATTGTCTTCATCACGAGAATGTGTTGCGTTATTTGACAATGTTGAACCTTCATTCATAACTTTGTTTGATCTCTTTGAACCTAGCTCTTGGTAGCTCCAGTCTACTAGGTAGAGTTACCGCCATGATGACTTGTCCTAGGTCTTTAACCTCATTCTCTTTGATGATCTTTCAACTGCCTCTCTAGATAGGCCTTTTATAAGTGGATCAGACAAGTTATCTCTTGACTTTACGTAGTCAATTTTAATAACACCACTAAAGAGTAGTTGTCTAATAGTATTGTGTCTTCGTCGAATATGACGAGATTTTTCGTTATATATAACACTCCTGCCCTACCTATTGCCACTTAACTATCACAATGTATACAAATAGGTGCCAAAGGTTTGGGCCAAAATGGAAATCTTCCAAGAAATTCTGAAGCCATTCAACTTCTTCACCGGCCTTATCTAAAGCTATGAATTCAGATTCTATTGTAGAACGGGCGATGCACGTTTGTTTGGATGATTTCCAAGACACTACTGCACCCCCCAATTGTGAAAACATATGTACTCGTGGATTTAACTTTAGATGATCCAGTGATCCAATTTGCATCACTATATCCCTCGATCACAGAAGGATATTTGTTATAATGCAAAGCATAATTTTGGGTACGTTTTAGATATCTCAAAACTCATTTCATTTCCATTCAATATATTTGATTGGGATTAATTGTAAACCGACTCAGTTTGCTAATAGTATGTGCTACATCTGATCGCGTACCATTCATGATATATATCAAACTTCCCAATACTCTTGCATAGTCCATTTGTGAGTCATTTTCACCTTCATTCTTTTGAAGTGCATAACTCACGTCAATTGGAGTCTTGGCAATTTTGAAATCTAAATACTTGAACTTGTCGAGTACCTTTTCAATGTAGTGAGACTGTGATAATGCTAGACCTTGTGGAGTCTTGTGAATTCTGATTCCTAAGATCACATCAGCAACTCCTAAGTTTTTCATGTCGAATTTGCTAGCCAACATGCGTTTTGAAGCATTTTATATCTGTCATACTTTTGCTCATTATCAACATGTCATTAACATATAAACAAACAATAACTTCATGACCCGGAGTATTTTAATGTAAACACATTTGTCACACTCATTGATTTTAAATACATTTGCCAATATTGTTTGGTCAAATTTTGCATGCCATTGTTTGGGTGCTTGTTTAAGTCCATAAAATGACTTAATAAGTTTGCACACTTTCTTTTCTTTACCAGGAACCACAAAACCCTCAGGTTGTTCCATGTAAATCTCTTCCTCCAATTTTCCATTTAAGAAAGCTATTTTAACATCCATTTGATAGATTTCAAGATCATACAGGGCCGCTAGTGCCACTAACACCCTAATAGATGTTATCTTTGTTACTAGAGAGTAAGTGTCAAAGTAATCAAGGCCTTCCTTTTGTCTATAACCTTTGACAACAAGTCTTGCCTTATATTTGTCAATAGTGCCATCAACTTTAATTTTCCGTTTAAAGATCCATTTCGAACCTAAAGGCTTATTTCCTGGAGGAAGATCAACCAATTCCCTTGTATGGTTATCCAAAATTGATTGAATCTCACTATTGACTGCCTCTTTCCAAAATGTTGAATCATAAGACGACATAGTTGCTTTAAAAGTTTGAGGCTCATTTTCAAACGAGAATGTCACAAAATCTGGTCCAAAGGAAGTAGATGTTCTTTAACATTTGCTACACCTTGGATCTTCTATACTTGACGTATTTTCCTTTGGTTCTTCCCGAGATCATTTAGATATTTCACTTAACGACTCGCTTTCAGTTTTATACGGATAGATGCTTTCGAAGAATTCAGCATTATCTGATTCCATTACCGTATTAACGTGAATCTCGGAATTATCAGATTTATGAACCAAGAACCGACATGCTTTACTATTTGTAGCATATCCAATAAAAATGCAATATACTATTTTTGGTCCGATTTTAACCCTTTTCGATAAAGGAACTTGTACCTTTGCTAGACACCCCCACACTTTGAAATATTTCAAGTTGGATTTTCTTCCTTTCCATTTTTCATATGGAATAGATTGTATTTTGCTGTGGGGGTACTCTGTTGAGTATTCGGTTAGCTGTAAGGAGAGCTTCCCCCCACAAACTCTACGGTAATCTGAAACTTATTAATAAAGAATTAATCATTTCCTTTAATGTTTGATTTTTCCTTTCTGCAATTCCCTTGAATTGAGGTGTGTAAGGTGCAGTAGTTTGATGGGTAATTCCATATTTCGAACATATTTCTGCAAACGGAGATTCATATTCTCCACCTCTATCACTTCTAATCATTTTGATATTTTTATTCAATTAATTCTCCACTTCATTCTTGTATTGCTTAAATACTTCAATTGCTTCATACTTACTATTAAGCAAATAAACACAACAATATCTAGTGTAATAGTCAATAAAAGTGATAAAATACTTTTTTCCACCTTAAGATGGTGTCGACTTCATATCGCAAATGTCAGCATGAATTAAGTCTAAAGAATTTGAATTCCTTTCAACAGACTTATAAGGATGTTTTACAAACTTAGATTTAAAACATATTTGACATTTCGATTTATTACACTCGAATTTAGGCAATACTTCTAAATTAATTAACTTCCGCAAGGTTTTATAATTGACATGTCCTAAATGAATATGCCATAAATCATTTGACTCCAATAAATAAGAAGAAGCTAAAATTTTATTCATACCGTCAACAACCATTACATTGAGTTTGAAAAGGCCCTCGCAAGGTAGCCTTTTCCAACATACATTTCATTCTTGCTTACAACAAATTTATCAGAAACAAATACACATTTAAATCCATTCTTTACAAGTAAAGAAGTAGAAACTAAATTCTTCCTAATAGTAGGAACATGAAGAACGTTGTTAAGCGTTAACACCTTGCCGAAAGTCATCTTCAGGAATATCTTCCCATAACCTTCAATCTTGGCTGTTGCATTATTTCCCATGGAAATTTCTTCTTCGGGACCAGTAGTAGAGTAAGTCGCAAATGTTTCTTTGACATCACAAATATGTCGAGTGGCTCCAGAGTCAATCCACCACTCCTTCAGATTTCCAACTAGGTTGCATTCCGAAAGCATTGCGCAAAGATCATCATTGTCATCATTCTTCTCCACTATGTTGGCTTGTCACTTCTTATTATCCTTTTTCGGGAGATGACAATCAGAGTTTTTGTGACCAACTTTTCCACAATTGTAGCAGCTGCACTTGAATTTCTTTTTGTTCTACTCCTTAGTTTGTCCAGAAGATCTCCTCCTCTTCTTAATTTTTGGAGCAGCCTCCTCAACGATATTAGCTCCCATTATCGTTGAATTTCCACGAGACTTCTTATCGGCTATTTTGTTGTCTTCCTCGATCTTTATACGTATCACAAGATCTTTCAACTTCATTTATTTGCACTAGTGCTTCA
The DNA here is from genome assembly GCA_026770625.1 of Nicotiana glauca. NCBI lineage: Eukaryota > Viridiplantae > Streptophyta > Magnoliopsida > Solanales > Solanaceae > Nicotiana > Nicotiana glauca. Next base: position 38,634 of record MU754767.1, on the reverse strand, counting down.
GATAGTTCTTGAAACCTCTCAACGAAGGAGGAGATTTTTCAACCATAGAAGCTACTTGAAATTCTTCATTCACGATCATACCTTCAACAATAAGTTTGTGAAAAATAAGTTGAAGCTCCTGAACTTGGGTTCCCACAGTTTTGCTGCCTATCATTTTATAGTCTAGAAACTTGGCAACCACGAACTTCTTCAAGCATACATCTTATGTCTTGTACTTCTTCTCAAATGCATCCCATAATTCTTTCAAAGTATTCATTGAATTGTACACATTATACAAGTCATCCTCTAAAGCACTTAAGATGTATCCTTTTCAAAGAAAATCTGCTTGCTTCCACGCCTCAACAACCATGAACTTTTCATTGTCCGGCATGTCCGCATCAGGCACTGGAGGCTTTTCACTAGTGAATTTCTGCATACCAAGTGTGGCAAGTCAGAAGAACACCATTTGCTACCATCCTTTGTAGTTGGTTCCAGAAAATTTCCCCGGTTTCTTGGCCGGAGGAACAACAGTGCGGCTTGACGAGGCTATCATCGTTGCACCAACAGTCGCAGAAGGATTTCCATTATCACTTGCCATTTCTTACTGTCAACAATAGTAGAGATCAATTAATGGCAAAAGCAAAACAGTAAATAATATTGTAATCAATAAACAGTACGTAATAAAAACAGCTAAAGTTTGTATATACTGTTTTACAGAAAACGATAATGTTTTTATGTTCTTGAAATCGTTTTCTGAATTTCAATACTCTGATGCAATTTTATAACTTCAAATCAAAACAGTAAAATTCAGACAGAATACAGAATATAATAAATATAATATCCTTAAGATTGTTATCAATCTGTATTGCTGTAAATAAATAAAATAATAATCTTTCTGACAACAGAAACAGAAAATTAGTAGAAATTAAATTTCAAAAATAGTATTTGAATTTCTTCAAAATAAATTCTAAAAATAGTATAGGAACAAATCGAGCCCATTGAATACACAGTGTATCCTTAAAGAAATTATTCCCCTCAAGTACCCGAGGTTCTGGAGTATATCCTCCCAGGATAGAACGATTTAACTCACCGAAGTGTTGGTACCAAAAACGCCGATGAATATCGAACCACTCGAAGGCTGCAAAACACACTGGAATTTTTGTGCAGAAGAAGAAGAAGATTATCAGAAAATTTTGTAAGTAAATATTATGGGATTTGAAGGTATATTTATAGCCAATTTGATGTTGTTTCTAAAAAGATTTGTAACCTTTCAGAACATCCATAGCTGCTGGAACAGGTGTGACACTGTTTCAGAATAACCATGACTTTTGAAAATATTGCGGGAAATATAAAATGGATTTAAAATAATCTGGGAAAGAAAAAGGGCCAAATCGGACCGGGTTGCGGGTCATGGGTTATTCTGGTTGAATTTTCTTTAATTAATTTAATTAATTAATTAAATATTTGAAAAGAATTTTTTCCAAAAAGATTAATCAATCAATCGTTGCCCAAATCCAAATCCAAATTCGAAGCCGAAGCCGAAGCCGAGCCGAGCGAGCGACAACGACGACGACGCGAGGCTTGCCTCCTTCTTAGCTCTTTAAGAACTAAAAGATGAGCTTCTCAATATATACACAGAGATTTTTTTTCCTTCTACCAATGAGGGACAAAGTGCATTAGTGAAATGAACTCATTCAAAAATTCACTTTCCTCCATTTCTTTTTCCACCATTTTCCATTTACATCTCTTTTGTTATTAATAAATAATAACAAAACCCAACACCAGTTTATTACATTTTGATGTTTTATACTTCAATACCACACAAGAGGGGGTGATTTATGTGGTGTCCAATTTTTCATGTGTATAGATTATAGAAGGACTTGGTTCTTCTATGTGTTATTTATACTATTGTTGAGAATGATAAATGCAGAAAGTAAAAGACACAAGTGCTTTTACATAGAAACCATCTGGCTCAAAAGATGAAAAAATCACGACCTACTACCTAGTAGAATTTTTCTCAATACTTCACTAAATCACTAAGCCAAAAATAATGTTTACAAACCTCTTGTAAGCCTAAGGATTACTTCCAAACCTTTGTGAAAACCAATCTCAGACTGTTGCGATAATTTCAAGTTAACTCTAACTTGAACTATATACTTAGAGTACCTATTACAGATGCTTCTAAAGAAAGCTGAAAGGTACAGCTCAAAAGCACTACTACAATTGAACTAGAATGAAAGATAGACACTTGGAACTGATTCTTCTATCTGGTTCATGTAGATTTAGGTTTGCACACTTGAATCATACAGAAATTGCTTGCAAAATGCCTTGCTATTTTGCTCTAACTCTCGTTTAACTTCAAGATTTGTGCGTTCCTATAAAATTAGAACATCCTAAAATATATAAAGGTAGTAGAAAGAAATAACTAGAAGTCTAATGAGTTACTTTTCCTTAGTAAAAGAGTTCTAGTTATCTTCAACTTCTAATCCTTCCTTTATCTAGGATAGAGTTCTCTTCAATTAAGGAGAACTGCTCCTTATCAATTATTCAACCTTTTCGTTTAGGAGATATTGGGTATAACCACTTAAGATTATCTCCTTCACGTGCATGTCATGTGCTCGAATCTGCTTGTATTTGTGTACATTGTGTATGGACCTGGTTCATGTTTTGAGTTCCTTTGTCAATAATCAAAACAAACTTACGTAGGCCAACAAATTCCCCATTTTTGATGATGACAAATTCTATGCTTTTCATAAGCATAAGACCTATTTCAACTCAGCTCAACATCAACACATAGTTAGAACTTTCTATTTTAAAGTCACAAATCATCAACGACCAGGTTCATTAGGTTATAAACACCACCGTCCAAAGTAAAAAGCAAAACCTATATTTTCCCTTTTTCCATCATCAAAAAGTTACATAATTATGTTAGATAACCCTATTTTACTAGATCTTACTCATGGCTACTGGGGAGACTTCAAATGTAATCATGGATTCAATTTTCTCTTTATAAATCTAAGGATATTAGCTATCTAAGAAATATCAACAAATAATTAGAGTAAAAGTTGTTGATTAGCATTGATAATAGTCATCCACAAACCATAGAAAAAAATAACAGTACTGCAGCATGATAAAAAAACAAAAATATCCCATTCGGGTAACTGGTTTTCTTACTAGGCTAGGAAAGGGTTTAAGGCTGGGAAGGACCAGGTTCTTGATTTCTGGCCTGAAGCAGCTTCAACATGTCCTGAAGAATGCCTTCATTCTTATCTTTTTCTTTGCAAGCTCAGTTATGTGAGCATCCCTCTCACTTTCTACTTCAGCTAGCATCTTCTCACCCTCTCAATCTCAACATCCTTAGCCCCATTCTCCTGCACCAATTCATTCAATTTGCTATTCACAGGCACCTTCTTGGATTAACCAGGTTCTTTAACAACAACATGGACTTCACAGTCGCAATTATTCAAGGTGTTTGCCCCAAAGTGATCTTTTTGCTTGTACTAGCATCCCATTTCTTTAAAGGAACCTTGAACTGAGCCAACACGGGTATGAGAATGAAACCATAGGGTATGGAATGAGTTTTGGCACCATTCAGAACCCTATCAAGGAGTTGGATGACAAACCCTGACCAATTAATCTGTCTCCCACTATCCAGACATTCCATAAGGACTATATCCATGAAAGTGGCAATATGACTTCTTTCCTACATGGGCAACACTACCTTTTTAACGAATTTGAAAAGCACTTTGTGGGCAGACTTCATCTTACTTTTGTATACAACCTTGGGCTCTAGCTCTAACTCATTGTCAGCAAACTTTCCTGCAATGGCAAGTAAGGTGGGGAGATTTTCTAGGCTTGGTTATTTTAGCTTCTTGTAATCATTCTACCCTTCAGCAGGCACTCTTAGAATCTCTCCCAATTCCTTGTCGTCAAATATCACAGTGACCCCCTTCACCACACTGGTGACCCTACCATTCTTGATTTCACAATTTGCCATGAGCTCCACAATCTTAGTTCTGACAAGTTTTCCATCCATATGAAGGACCGTGTCCTTCCAACCCTTAAGTTGTAGTTTTTTCAACAGCATCACCTAGCCTTCCTCCTCCAAGTCCTTGAGAAGTCTGCCTTCAAGATAGTCATTTTCCAAAACTTAATCGTCTTTTCCTGCTCTTCATCTATTTCTTTTTCTTCTTCTTCACTCTCTTATTCCTCCACTACTTTTACTTTCCTAGATTTCATGGTAGACCTGGTTCTTTTCACCAAGGTATAAAGCTCTGCAGAATTTGTCTTTGAAGGAGACTTCTTTTTGGAAGTCTTTCTTTTGTTTTTCTTTAGAGTTGCAACCTTTTCCTCCACTTCCATGTATTCATCACGAAGAACCAGGTCCATCTTCTCAATTTCAACTGCCTCAACAGGCTCACTCACTTTCTTCTTTCCCTTTGCAGCAACTTTTCTCTTACTCTCTTCTATGCCTTTTCCAGTTCAGCCTCACTCTGTTTCTTCTGACTCCTTGTGGCTCTTCCTCTTGTAGGAGGAGTCTCCTCATGGATAGAATAGGTAACCTTTCTCTTCTTGTTTTCCCTAGCAGTTCCAAGAATTTTATCTCCTAAACTTTTATTCTTTTTCGGATTGTAGCTATCAAACACCCTCTTTAATAGGTCTTCAAGGAGTTCCTTCACAGATGGAACAGGTTATTGAAATCTCTTCCTCAACCTAAACAGCCCCTCAGTTGCACTTGCATCTCCACACCTACTACCCCCTTATTCTCTCCAACTGGCTTTCTCTCCAGCAGATTCCTCATTCCACAACATGGTAGCTCATGTTTCCTCATTCAACCCAACAAGAGTAGGTGAAGGTTCAACAACTCCTTCTTTTCTCTTTCCCCTCACATCACCTTGAGCACCCTCACTCTATTTTCTTTTTCTTTTTTCTTTACCACCAATTTTTTCGGATTCGGTGATTTCAACCCTAGCGATTGTTCCAACCATATAAAATTTGTTCTCCCGATTCTCATCAACCCCATAAATTGCTACAGATGTAATCTTAGGACGAGATATTACCTGTTCTGTTTGATATTACACAGTTTCTTCCCCTTTAGTTGCATACTTAAACGATTTTTTAGGTTTTTTGGGCTCCTCTGCCTGGCTTATTTTCAATTGTTCATTTATTTTCTTGATTTGTTTATTGTTAGAGACGTTCTTGCGAGAGAGCCTCTTGATTCTTCCTTTTCTAGATATAGGTGTGGTTGAGAGTGTGGTTGAAGGTGTTGGTGTGGATTCCTTGGGTGGTGATGAGGGATTTTCAGAAAGGTTTGCTATTGATGTGTTTGGATGTGTTTGTGGAAGAGGTGAGAAAAGATAGACAGAATTGTGTGACGACATGAGAGTTTAGAAGTGATAATATGGGTAAGGCCATATTAATTTAAAAAGGGAGAGTTTAATTCTATAACGACAGCTTTTTAGAAGCTCAAGAGTCTCATCAAACTGGGAGTCAGTTTGAAAAGACGTTGAGGACTTCCCTAGAATCCACGCAATTATGGCGCTGGGGACTCTCTTTGGCTGAAACTGGTTCTTTTTGTAACGGATAAGCTTGATGGAGGTTATTATTAAATGAGACTCTCCTTTTGATCATGATCCAAATACAATTATTTCAAAATATGTAGAGTGGAGAGTACACACCACGTAATCTTGATGAAACAGGTTCTTCACTAAGAATTCTCTTATATAATTATGAATTTTTCCAAGAAAATAAAGATAATATCATTAGCGATTAATGAGATATTTTAGCACATGGCACAAAAGTATACTAGTAAAAGTATGAGACTGAGCAAAATCAAATCTAATTATGTACAAAATTCACAAATTATCTAACCAATTATTGAGTTAGAACCAATTCCTTTTAGGTGGTATTAATTATCCCTAATTCTAAGTTGTTCCTTTCAAAGTGATCATTACTTAGAGCTTTTGTGAAGATATCAACTATTTGCTTGTCAGTAGCACAAAAATTCCACAATGATCAAAACTTTTTCATAGTTGTCCCTCAAAAAGTGATGCCTAACATCTATGTGCTTAGTTATTTTTTGATGAACCGAGTTCTCGATCATACTAATTGCACCGGTGTTGTCACAAAAGATGGGGATACAACCTACATCAACTCCAAAGTCCATTATTGTTGTTTGATCCACATCAGTTGAGCACAACATGAGGCAACAACCACGTACTCAGCTTCAGCAGTAGACGAAGCCATAAAATTTTGCTTTTTGGTGGCCCAAGATACGAGACGTGAGCTAAGAAAGTGTCCCATACCTGAGGTGCTCTTTCTTTCCACAAGAAACCCTGTATAATCAACATCAACATATCTCACTAAGCTGCAACTACTACCTTTTGGATACCATAGACAGAGGTCAGTGGTGCCTTTTAGTTATCTCAAGATCCTCTTGATAACAGTTAAGTGAGACTCCTTTGGATTTTCCTGAAATCTAGAATAAATGCCTAGACTGAAAACAATGTCAGGTCTACTAGCAATGAGATATAACAAAGAGCCAATCATTCCCCTATACATCTTCTTATCAATAGATGAACCAGGTTTATCTATATCCAATTTTGTGGTTGTTGTTTTAGGAGTGTTAATTTCGATGGAGTATTCCATTTTAACCCTTTTAAGCAACTCTTTCACATACTTCTGCTGATGGATCATAGTTCATGTAATAACCTGAATTATTTTTATACACTTATTAAGTGTGAGACTAGAGAAATTAATTTTTATTTATTGCTATTGGATCAAATATTAAGCTAGTGGAAAGAATATATTATAATATATAAGATAATTTATTAATTTAGTAGCTAGTGGATTAATTACACATGACTAATTGAAACTTTTTAGGTATTATTTAAAAGATTATTTTTATATCTCACGTGAGAGTGTCTGGGAGTTAAATACATTTATTAGGGCTTATATTTGAGAAGAAAAAGAATCAACGGAAGAAACCCTTTGGAATTAGTGGCAGATGAAGAATTAGCACTATAATTATACAATAAGATTGAGGCCATTGGAGGCCGTTTGATTGGTGTTCTAGATATCACAAGGTTGGGGAACTTCCCGTTAGTGAGGTAAGTGAGACTTTAAGCTTTGGTACTTGCTTTTCTAAACCCGTTTTGAAAGTATGTTTTCTCTGCCTGATCTATGTGTTGGGACAAGCGTGCGCTTGGCAAAATCGGTGGTCTTGGACCAACCATAAATATATATTATTTTGTAAAAACCTAAAATTATTTAATAAGAGAATTGTGATGTGGTGTAGCCTCGTGCTATGGCGTTGGAGCGTTAGAAATTATTTCTTCGCCGTTGTGATATATTTGGGGCATTGTGTATGCCGCCGTGATATATTTAGGACATTGTATATGCCGTCGTAATTATTTGGGGCATTGTGAATACCGTCGTGATATATTTGGGGCATTGTGTATGCCGCCATGATAGATTTGGGGCATTGTGTATGCCCTCGTGATAGATTTGAGGCATTGTGTATGCCGCCTTGATATATTTGGGGCATTGTGTATGCCACCGTGATAGATTAGGGACATTGTGTACGCCTTCATGATAGATTTGGGGCATTATGTATGCCGCCGTGAGATTTGGGACATTGTGTATGCTGCCCTAATATATTTGAGGCATTGTGTATGCCGCATTGATAGATTAGAGCATTGTGTATGCTGTTGTGGACTAGTCGGGGTGTTTGGTTAATTTCCTGCACTACCGTTAATGACAAGTCCTTAGTGTAGATTGTGTTGAGATATATGTACTGTTATTATTGAATAATTGTTTGGACCTTATAGAGTAATTATATGGTGAAAGAATTTATGTGCATATTATTTCTGTGCTCTTTGTGTGTTTGTATTTTCTAAGACTTGTTCCAGAGGTATTCAGAGAGGCGGGTCGAGGATCTTACTGGATTATATTTACGTATAACTCACCCCTTACCTGCATGTCTATGAAGATACTATTGTCGTGGACGATGTTAGTGGATAACGAGTTCGTTAAGTGAATTCTATTGTTGAGGTGAGCCGTCGCATTCTTCGTGGAGGCCGCATTTTCAGCTCTACCTATTTTGTGTCTGTTATTTCTTTTGGATTTTGTGTGCCCGTCAGTAAAACTCATATTACTCTATTAGATGCTCCTTGATCTTAGTATGGAATATGGGTTACTGATTTAGTATTTGAGTACTTATTAGATGTTATTAATATATTATAATTTTAGTTAGATAATTATTTCGCATTTAGTAATTTTTTTAATGCGTTTGGACTTGTATGTATTTTTCTCAAGGCTTATGTAAAAAGTTAAGAGTATAGGAATTGGTTCGCCTGGCGAGTGATCTTAGCTAGGTGCCAGTCACGTCTAGGGGGATAGTTTGGGATGTGACAATTCCATTTGAATTTTGTTTAATTTGTAATCCTAAAAAGAAGTTATGCTCACCCATTACCAATTGTACCTTTCTTGTAGTCATGCTCAAGCAAAAATTTTGACAATCTTTCATACCACGCTCTTAGAGCATGTTTGAGCCCATAAAGTGCCTTGTCAAGCTTGTAAACATGTTCAGGATATTCCATGCTTTCAAAGCTCGTAGGTTGCTTGACAAATACTTTTTTCCTTTAGATAGCCATTGAGGAAGGCACTCTTGACATTCATCTTATGAAGAGTGAATTCTATGTAAAAAGCAAAGGCCACAAGGAGTCTAATTGCTTCCAGTCTTGCAACTGGAGCAAAAGTCTCATCATAGTTTATGCCTCCTCTTGACTATATCCTTGAATACACTAATCTTGCCTCGTTCCTTTTAACTAGTGCGAGCGGGGAAACATATATGCGATTTTGAGGGGAGTGTGTAGTGGTCATAAGTGCGAGGGAATTTTTGCACATGCATGGCCACATATGCGGAGACTGGAACGCAGAAGCAGAATTTGGATTGGGGTTAGGTGTCGATTTGTTATTGGAATTTGGTAAATTTAATATGGTTGGACTGTGGTTGAATGGGCTTCCTGATTTTATGACTTTTATTATATTCCAGGACGTGGGCCCGGGGGCCGAGTTTTGAGTTGAGTTTTTCTTTACTTTTGATTAGGAACTTAGTATTTTTTTATGGAATGGATTCCTTTAGCTCGTGTTAACTGTATTGAATTATTTGTGTCTAAATTTGAGATTTTTTGAGGCCGATTCGTGAGACAAGGACTTTCTGGCAGAGTGATTCGAGTTTCTTGAGGTAAGTATCGTATTTAAACTCGGTTGAGGCACTAATAACCTGAAATGTTATTATATCCACTTGCTTTTGGGTGTGCACATGCGTCGGGATGATCCTATGTGTGGGCACCGGGATTGTATATTCATGTTTTGGTTGTGCTCGGTCTCCTATAAACCCAGAAATAATTGTTAAGCTTCGAGCTTCAATATCTAACATGTGGTAACAACTTATGTGATCTAATTGAGCCATGATGAGTCTAGTTAGATGTTTAAATCCTTGAACGAAATTGATAAATTCTTTTCATTGATGAAATTACTGGTTTGAGCTACGATAGCACACTTTGCACATGCCTACACTTTAGCATGTTAGTTACACCAGTCTAGGGATAGGAGAATCGTATTTCATCCATTATATACCTATATACTTGCTTTATTGCTCATGTATGATATTTTGGACTTGGGCCCATGACTCTACCGGGCGGATTATGTTATTGGCATGTGAGTTATCCGTGCAGCATGTGAGTTGTCCGTGCGGATCCATGTATTGATATTATTGGCACGCGGGTTGTCCGTGCAACATGTAAGTTATCCGTGCGGATCTTTATGTTGATATTATTGAAACGTGAGTTGCCCATGTCGTGCATAAGTTGTCCGTGCAGATTTTATTGTTAGCACGTGAGTTGTCCGTGCAGCACGTGGGTTGTTCATGCGTATTCTATTGTTAGCATGTGAGTTGTCCATGCAGCACATGAGTTGTCCGTGCAGTGTGTGGAACTTGTATTTTCCTTATCATTTATCTGATTTACTTGTTTCTTTCCTCTACATGCTATAGTTGAGCAAGGTATTTGAGAACCAGTGCACAGACACACACATATATTTGTACCATGAAGCCTATGTGCTAGCTTTAAATTTTATACTATGTTAATAAAAAGGACAGAATTGCACTGAATTAACTAGTGACCTCAACAAATTAAGCTTCTTTTACCTTGCCTTGTTTATTTATGATACTAATTGAGTTAGTTGTACTCACAGTACATCTTGCACCGCGTGTGCAGATCTAGATATTTCTGGGGGCGACGGTTGTTAATAGTGGAGTCTACCTGTTCAGAGATCATTGAGGTAGCTTCTTAGCATCCGTAGACCTTTATCCTCCTTTCCCTATCTTTTTGTTTTTATGTATTTAGTCCTGCTTTCCAAATAGTGTGCCAGACTATGTTGTTATATATAGATGCTCATGTACTCGGTGACACCCAGGTTTTTGGGATTTTTTTTGCATTTGGTTATGGGCTTTTATCTAGTTTATGAGAGTTTTAATTATTTAAACTGATTTCAGTATATTGTTCATTCAAAGTGTTGGTAAATGTTTGGGATTACGGCTTGCCTAGTACCATATTAGGCGCCATCATGACGGGTTTATTTTGGGTCATGACAAAGGTAGTGAATCGTGAACATAGTCACGAATTGTGGCCATCTACCGGAGCTTCCTTAGCTTCCTCCAAGCCTCATACACCACATTTATCGGGTAGAATTTCTTCTTCAACTCTTTCTTGAACTGCTCCCACGTCTCAATCTTGCATAACCCATGTCAGCACACTTTCGACGTGTGACGACCCAAAGGGTCATCACATAATTACCTCTTCTGTTCTGTGCTTTTGAGGCCTTGAAAACCTCATTTTCTATCGCCTCGATTTGCGTGCGCAGTCCGGGCCCATAGCCGGAAAAATTTCTATGTTGAAATATGGGAATTTTGTGAAAATATTTGAAGAATTTTGATATTAATATGATTATAGTTGACTTTGGTCAACATTTTTGGTAAACGGACCCGGACCCGAGATTGGACGATCTCGGATGGTCCGTAGAAAAATATGGGACGCGGGCATGTGCCCGGAGTCGAAATCCGAGGTCTAGAACCTGAGTAAAAGAATTTTTCTGTTAAATTGTTTTTATGAAATTATTAAGAAAAATGGAAAGGAAAATTGATTAAAAGACTATGGTATCGGGCTCGTATTTTGGTTCCGACGCCCAGTACAAGCCTTATATATTGTTTAAGATCTTCCTGTAAAGTTTGGTCGAAATCGGATGTCGTTTGACGTGTTTCGGACCTAAATGTCTAAAGTTGAAAGTTTATGAATTTTGAAAGGAGAGTGATGATCTTGAGGCTTGATTCAATGATTTTGATGTTATTTTAGCAATTTGATTGCTCGAGCAAGTTCGTATGATATTTTTGAGTCAGTGTGCATATTTGGTTTGGAGCCCCGAGGGCTCGAGAGTGATTTCGGGGGTGGTTCAGGATGTTTTTGCACATAGAAACATAGCAGATTTTCTGCAACTGTTGCCCAACGATTTTGTTCTACGCGATCGCGGCCTCAACCACGCGATCACACTGCTTTGGCATTTTACCCTTCGCGTTCGCGAATCACTCCCCGCGCTCGCATAGACCAGCTCCCCCCTTCTACGCGTTCGCGTACGATATCAATCGATCGCATAGGCCAAAATTTGACCCCCCGATAACTTTCTTCTACGCGAACGCAGCATCACTCACGCGTTCGCGTAGCTCCCAGATTTCCTTCACCGCGATAGCGTCTCCATTCCCGCTATCACGAAGAGCATTTTTGCCCAGCGAATGTTTAAGTTAAAAACAGAACCAGTGACGGGATTTTCATAATTTTACACGAAACCCTTTCTTCTCCAAGCACTTAGGCGTCCATAGAAGCTCCCATTCGTCAAAACTTCTTGGGTAAGCATTGTTCCACTTATTTCTTTCAATTTTCTTCATTAATTACTGAAATCCTAGCCCTAAATCATGAAGTTTAAGGTAGAAATTATGGGTTTTGAGCAAAGTTAGGATTTTGAGAATTTTGGGTAATTCAACCCCAATTTGGGCTCGAATCTTAAAACAAATTATATCTTTGGACTCGTGGGGTTATATGTGATTGAGTTTTGGTTCGAGCCTCGAGTTTGGACCATGTGGGCCCGGTGTCTAATTTCGGAATTTTTGGAATAATGCTAGAAAATTCATGCCTAGGCTATGGGTTGCTACCATTGAGTCTTTATTGATATTATTAAATTGATTATACCTAGATATCACGGAATTGGAGGTTGAATCACGAGGTAAAGCAATAGTTGAGGATTAAGCGGATTTTAAGGCTTTGAGATAAGTGTTTGGTCTAACCCTAGCTTGAGGGAATAGGAGTTGAGTCTTGTTGCTAATTTCTATGTGATTGAGTATGATGTATAGGCATGGTGACGAGTATCTATACATTGGTATCCAGTATGACCGTGAGTCCTTATAATGTGACTATCATGAGCTGGCTATGAATTCCATGTTATTGGAGGATGTCTATACATATTATGAATAACGTGTGAACAGTAAATGATCATTAAATTCTTTGGAGCGTTGGCTCAGAATAGTAAAGTGAATTATAATAGAAGTAAAGTAAGAAAAAGAGGAAACGTTGTTGGTTATTCCCTTGCCGGGACGTAAGTATTTAATGTAATTCTC
>MU754767.1:3197-21711 GCA_026770625.1 Nicotiana glauca | reverse complement strand
AAGTATTTTGATGCAAAACTACTTGTAGAATTAACCTTTTCATGTTTGCTAAGAAAAAATTTCTATTGTGTTTTGCTAAAATATCTCAGGTCGGATCACGTATTTCTAACACAATAGAGATTTTTTGATGAATAATGAAGTAAAGCTCTTTTCGGATTATTATTGGTTAATTGTTGATTGGAGATGTTGAAATCTTAAATTGCAAGACCATTATTATAGTTTGTAGAAATTTTTATGCATTATATAAAAAGTATTTATACAATCAGATCAATTAAGAAATAATTATAAAATTACTCTATTTAATAATATTAATTGATAATATGATAGCTAAAAATAAGTGTTAAATAAGATATTATAACAGATTAAATTATACTTTCATTACATTATCAACATATATAATTTAAATCCATTACTTATTTACACAGAATAACTTCTTGTTGAAGTTTTTTGATGGTCCACTATTTTTGGTTGCTTTCAGACAATTTTCTAACTAACTAGTATTAATTTAAAGCAACATAAACGGCCTGCATAAGATTATGAGTCATAAGAAAAAATCTCTATTGTGTTTTGCTAAAATATCTCAGGTCAGACCACGTACTTCTAACACAATAGAAATCTTTTCTTAGCAAACATGAAAAGGTTAATTCTACAAATAGTTTTGCACCAAAATACTTAAGAAGATAAACAATCTTCCTAGCAATAATTTACTAGATAAAAAAATTCTAAAAAATAACTCGAATTTCGACATATTTTAATTATCATAAAAGCACAAGATTTTGCAAATGAAAATAAACTCAGACTTTAGCAACCAATAACACAACCAAAATAAAATTTGTTAATTGTGAAAAAGATGAAACCCATGTGAAAAAGTTACTTTCTTGTAGAAAAATTTAAAAATTGATTTGCAATATTGTACTACGTTTTATGTGTTTGAATTATTGTTATGTCAGTTAATTGGTGGGGCCAAATTAATAAAGGTACTGGGAATTTTTTTTTTAATAATTTGCAATAATACTGCGAATTATAAAAAAAAAATCTGTAATTCCCAGAATAATACTGCGAATTACAATTTTTTTTTTGTAATTCGCAGTATTATACTGCGAATTATTAAAAAATAATTTTTTTTTATAATTCGCAGTATTATACTGCGAATTACTTAACGGCTAAATTTTCGTTAAGGTAATTCACAGTATTATACTGCGAAATACTTATTTATGTAACTTTTTTTTTAGCATTAAAAATATAATTTTTGTCCAAAAAATCATCAAAAAAGTTTCGGACTCAAACAGAGTGCTCACCCGAAGGGCAGAGACTGTAGCGGCTGCGGATTTTTTTTTGGGATTTTAAAAAAAAAAGAGATTAAAAGACAGTTTGTTAACCTTTTTCCCTTGGTTGTCGACATAAGAAAAAAAAAAAGAAGAAAAATCTAATTGCTTTAAGTTATTTTGTAGCATTTGATTGAAAACCCAAAGATTTTCAAAAATAATAAAGGAGGTGCGAATTGTGAACACTTAGGGGTCGTTTGGTATGAGGTATAAGAAGGTATAAGGGTGATATAAGAATTTAATACCACCTTAATACTCTGTTTGGTTAGTAAATCATGTATAAGTTATTCCGGTGTTAATTTTAACACAGGGATAATTTATACCTTATAAAAGGTGGGGTAATTAACACCGGTATAATTTATACCTTCTTCTTAGAAATTATGCAATTGTCATTCTTAATACAATATACCAAATAATGAATAAATAACAATCCCAGCATAACTAATCCCTATATAACTTATACTGACATAACTTATACCGGTATAAATCATATTCGAACCAACGACCCCTTACTAATTAGTAGGATAAGTAGGCATTAGTACCACTTGTAATGGAAGCTACTAAAGCTACTCTCTGCGCCAGTAATTAATATATATAAATATTATCTTTTGCACCCAAAAAAAAAAAGAATAAGTTTGAGAAAGAGTCAATTAATCCGCAGTACTCATACTAGTTAAGTTGAAAACCCAATAATTTAGAAATTGGAGCCACCTAATAACTTTCCAATGCTGGGATCTTTAATTTTGATGTGACCTCTATTATTTCTGTGAATCTTTTACTTTACACTATTTTGATGTTGAATTCTTATTAGTTTACCTCCCATCTTTCTAATATTTCCTATATTTTCTTATATTGCTATTATTTCTCTATTTTAGGTTATTTCATGTTATGTTGTGTATTTTATGTTATTGTATTATGAATTTATCCATAGTACTAATATATCGTCACTTGGTGCTTTCTTGAGCTGAGGGTCTCCTGGAAACAGCCTCTCTGCCTCTCGGGGTAGGGATAAGGTCTGCGTATATTCTACTCTCCTAAGACTCCACCTATGGAATTATACTGAATTGTTGTTGTTGTTGTATTTTGATGTTGAATTCATGTGCCTCCTCGATTGACCACAATTGCACCAAATATTCACCAAATTAAGCAAAAGTAACAAGTAATTCAAGAATTCATCTTTTCTATGGTAAAAACTCAATATTATTCTTCTCTATGGCAGGGCTGCAGAATTAAAGCAGGCATCATTTATTTCTTTTTGACTATTTCCCCTCTCCTTATCCAACTTTGGTAGAATATTGGTAGCAAAAGGTTGTTTGGCCATGCAGCTTGATTAGTCCATGCGGCGGTGGAACGAGATTTATAGTCTGTTTGGCCAAACTAGAAAAATTAGTTTATTTTTAAAAATATTTTTTTTAAAAATACTTTTAGTAAAAAGTAGTTTGTATCTGATTAAGTTTGAAAAATATTTTTAAGCAGCAATTTATGTTTGTCCAAGCTTTTAAAAACTACTTCTAAGTGTATTTTACTTAAAAATATTTTTTAAAAAAGTGATGTGTGTAAGCATAGCATTTCTAGTCTAAGCCACCCAGAAGTTACTTTTTTCTACTTTTCTAAAATTGCTTCATCTTCTACTCAAAAATACTTTTTTCTTCTAAAAACTTGACCTTTAACTTTGAAAAAAAAAGTGCTTCTCACCTTGGAGAAGCTAGGCCAAACAGGCTATTAGGCACCGAATTCATTATGAAATTAAAAAAATTAAAAAATAAATAAATTTGATAACCTTTGGCGGCGGTAGAAGTCGCCACTAAAAAAGGTGTTTCACGTACTCGGCCTTTCACTGATAACCTTTCGGTGGCGACGTCTTTAGCCACCATCAAATATTCCGACTATGGTGGCGACCTACATTTCAGTGACGACCTTCTGTCGGTGGCTTGTCCCGTCGCCACTAAAAGAGGGAATGAGAAACCTAAATAATGAGTTTTGGGATTCAAAATACTTTTATACGGTTAAAAAAAAAGTTACACTTCTAACTAAAATACAATATTATACTACGTTTTAGTTCAACAGAACTTTAGCCGTTAAAATAAAGTACAATATAATACTGCATTTTAGTAAAGCGCAGTATTATACTTCGCTTTAAACCTTCAATTTAAAATCCCCCTTTCTTCCCCACTTACGATAGAACAGACCCCTCCTCCATTAAAATACTCAAGTAGTGCCCCTCCCCCCCACCCCCGATTTTTTTAAAAAAATCGAGTGAACCCCACCCGTCACATAAAAAGTGAAGATTATAGATCCCGCATACAACCCAAGCCTTCGATTGTTGTGGTTTCCTTGTTTCGGGCTGAAAATTTCAAATTTCTGACATTTCTAAAAACATAAATCGAAGTATTCCGATTTAGTTTATGTCAAAACTCGTATAATAATGCATATTTGTTGCCTTGAATGTGTTTCCACGTTATTTTGTGTTTTGTTTGCGATTAAATTTGTATGTTATTTTTATCCGGATTAAATTATTAGTGTCTAAACAAATAGTTAAAAGTTCAGAAATAATTTTTCTTGTTAATAAAAATGTTCATAAAATTTCTTTTACTGCTTTATATGTAATTTTGTGAATGTTATGTTATTAAATATATTTGTTATTTTTATTTAGTGTAAATTATTTATTTGCTTAAATAATAGTACCCTTTTAGCGTAGTAAAATATAGAGCCTTTTAGCGTAATAAAATATAGAGCCTTTAGCGTAGTAAAATATAGATCCTTTTAGCGTAGTAAAATATAAAGCCTTTTATATTAGAATCTCTGTAGTTTAAGTATCTACTAACTATAAACTCTATCCAATTATACTTTACAAAAATTAATTATTTAATTTATAAAACAAACACACAGAACTAACAAATTAATATATGTTGTCAAATTAAATATCCAGCGTGAAACTCATAGATATATATACTTTGTCCAATTAAAAATTAATTATTTAATTTATAAAACTAACAAAATTATAAAAATATTGAAATTGATACACATAAGAATTCAGGATAGCTTGATGCTACTGGGCCTCAACTATCGAGCTTGGAACCTATAGATATATAGTATGTCCAGTTAAATAATTAAATATTAATTATTATAACACAAACAAAATTATAAAAGTATTGAAATTGACACACATAAGAATTCAGGATAGCTTGGTGCTACTAGGCCTCAAATATCGAGCCTGGAACTCATAGATATATACTTTGTCCAATTAAAGAATTAAATATTAATTATTATAACACAAATAAAATTGTAAAAATATTGAAATTGACACACATAAGAATTCAGGATAGCTTAGTGCTACTGAGCCTCAAATATCGAGCCTAGAACCCATAGATATATACTCTGTCAAATTAAATAATTAAATATTAATTATTATAACACTAACACATAATTAATATTGTTTAATGTATAGTAGATGACATGAACGTGCTTCATGTGCATCGTGGACCTTTCTCGGATGAGATATTAGTGTTACAGGGCGATCATAGGTCCGCCTACGTATGGGAGGGAGAGCTAGTGGAGAAAACTCTCTGTGCCAAGAGAGTGGACGAAGTGTGAGACTTTAAGAGGGAGAGAGATTTCCATTCCCGCTTAGTCCAGCGCTTGCATGTTACGGGCTTCCATAGGATTTTTGAGTGTGACGACCCGACCCGACCCGTCGTCTCATGTGTTACTGCTCCGTTTTTTCCATTTATTTCTTCTTAATATTTCATTATCGGTATGTATTTTGTGAGGGTTAATTTGGATTGGTTTCGATAAGAAATGAGGCACTTAGTCTCTTTAAGAAAGACTTGAGTTGAAAAAGTCAACCAGATGGTGGCTTATGAGTTAGAGGGCTCGGATGTGATTTTCGGCGATTCAGTTAGCTTCGGGAGGTGATTTGTGACTTAGGAGCACGATCGGAATTGATTTTGGAGGCCTGGTGTAGAATTAGGCTTGAATTGGCGAAGTTAGTATGTTGGCGAATTCCGGTTGTTGGGTGAGATTTTGATCTGAGGGTCGGAATGGGATTCCGAGAGTTGCTGTAGCTTCGTTGGGTGATTTTGGATATGTCCACAAATTTTCAGGTCATTCGGACATCGTTTGGTTGAGTTTTTGATCGAATACGTGTTTCAGAAGTTTTTGAAAGAGCTTAGGCTTGAATCCGATGTGAATTGATGATTTTAGTGTTGTTTAATGTATTTTGATGATTGGAACAAGTTCGCATGATATTTTAGGATGTATTGGTATTTTTGGTTGAGGTCCCGGGGGCCTCGGGGTGATTTCGAATAGCTAACGGGATGAAATTTAAGTTGAGAAAGGGGCAGATGTTTGCTGGTATCTGGTATGCTTGCTTCTGCGGAAATGGACCGCAGAAGCGGTTCCGCAGAAGCGAGGGAATGATTGCATAAGCGGTTCAATGTTGAGATGGGAAGTTCCGCAGAAGCGGACCTAAGGTCGCAGAAGCGTTGGCCTGGAGGTGAGGTTCCGCAGAAGCGGAAATTTGAGTCGCAGAAGCGACCCCTAGTGATTTAATAAAATTCCGCTTAAGTGCAAAATGACCGTAGAGGCGGTGTCGCAGAAGCGGGTGTGGGGACCGCAGAAGCGGTTCCGCAGAAGCGGACCTAAGGTCGCAGAAGCGATGGCCTGGAGGTGAGGTTCCGCAGAAGCGGAAATTTGAGTCGCAGAAGCGACCCCTAGTGATTTAATAAAATTCCGCTTAAGTGCAAAATGACCGTAGAAGCGGTGTCGCAGAAGCGGGTGTGGGGACCGCAGAAGCGGAAACCCCTGGAGTTAGAAGGGTTTTATATTCATTTTTGTTCCGTGAAGCTTATGTTATTTCCACCATTTTGAGCGAGCTTTGAGAGCTTTGAGGCGATTTTGAAGAGGTATTTAAGGGAGAATGATTAGAGGTAAGTTCCTTGGCTTAAATACACGAGATTGTGTTAGATTTAACATGGAAATTGGTTGAAATTTATTAAAAAGGGATAAAGCTAGGGCTTGAATTTTGATATTTCAAATTGGGATTTGATAGGCCATTTGAGCTCGGATTTGAGAGTTCTTGGTATGTATGGACTCGTGACAAGACGAGGAATCCGGTAATGAGAGTTTTGTAATTTTTTGAGAAGCGGGCCCGGGGCTCGGATTTTGCTAGTTTTGAGATTCGTGATATTTCTCGATTGTTTTCGATTGGGCATTGTTCCCTTAGCATATTGTGATGTATTCGCTCTGATTTTGGTTAAGTTAGATGCGCGCGGAGGCCTATTTGAGGGGAAAAGGCATCGCGATCTAGGGATTTCGCCAGTTCGAGGTGAGTAATGCTTGTAAATGATATTCTGAGGGTTTGAAACCCCGGATTTCACATCGTAACGCTGTATTAAGGCGTGATACGCATTCTATGATGAATGTGGGGTCATTTACTATTGGGTATTTGTGACTTGGTCAATCCTGAGTGATAGTTCTGCTATATTGGCGATTGAGACACATACTTTATTACTGTGAATTGGGCTTATTGCCACTTTTGGGGCCTTGTGCCGACCTGTAGAATTCTTAGGGGATCTTCATTTGTTTTTCCTCACTTATTTGCATAAATCATACTCTCAGTCATGTTTTCAACTGTTAAAAATATGATAAGAACTGTATTTTGAACATGAAATCATAAATAAAATGAATATGAGGGTTGAGATCCCAACAGTACGTAGTGCCCGAGTGGCTGCGCATTTATTTTACTGAGATGGGTTGAGTACCCAATAGTGAGGATATATTTTCCTATGATATGGATCGGGCTGCACGCCGAGCGATGATATATTGATATTGAGGCCGAGAGCTTGTTTGATGCCACGATATGGCTGATATTGCGCTTGGGCTGTAGGAGCCCCTCCGGAGTCTGTACACACCCTCAGTGAGCATCATCGACGATAAATAAATGGAGCGGGCTGCATGCCGCAGTTGGTACTGGAATCTACCGTTATTTGCATTGCATAACATTCATGCATTTGTTCACTATTCGTTGTTTGTGTTATTTCTTGAGATATCTATTTGCTGTTCTGGTATTGTCTAATCACTCTTAAAGAGGATAAATCTTAGACAGTGGTAACAATGACACTGTATGATGTGTTTGGTTAGGTAACAGTGGCTGGCCGGGAATAAGAATATTGCCCAAGGGGCGGGTCTCTGTGCATAGTGTCACTAATTGTTGAAAATTATTTTCGCAACTATTGAAAGGATCATCTTCAAAAGAGGTTTAAAACTGAGCCAAGATACTTTGAAATGTTTCACAGTTTTCACTGATTTTCTCAATTTAAGGGCTTTTCACTGCTTCTATACAGCATGATGATCTGTTATATGTGATTTCTTACCGCTCAGTTATTATTTACTTTTATTACTCACTGAGTTGGAGTACTGACTTTTCTCCCTGCACCTCGCGTGCAGTTGCAGGTATTGTTCACCCGGTAGCGGGTTATTAGCTGATTGAAGGTACTACTATTGCGGCTGAGCAAGGTGACCGCCAGCGTTCGCGGCACCGGGCGTTGTCCTTAAAATTCTAGAATTTATTATTGTATATTATTAGCCGTGTAGTTGTGTTCAAGCTTCTTTAGATGCTTGTGACTTGTGATACCCTGATTTCGGGCTGAGCTGGGATGGTTCCCTGTTATATAACTTTCTTCCGCATTTATAATAATGTTATCTATTATTTTCGACTCATTCTTGCTAAGTAATTGTAGTATTGTTAATCTGTTGGCTGGCCTTATATTCACGAGAGGCGCCATCACGACAGGATTCGGGAATTGGGTCGTGACATTGAGATTGGGCGGCTGCAGCTCGACTGGTCTCTAATCACGACGTTCATAGAGTGGTGGCGACCGGAGACGCACACTTTCCACCTGGCCATTGGCGAGGCCACCATCACGCTTCAGGATGTTGAGGTATTCTATGGGATGCTTGCTAATGGACTGGTCGTTGCACTGCCTCACTATATAAGATCTATGATGCGTGCCCAGTATTTGTACTTGCTGCAGCAGTTCACTAGTTTCAGGCCACAGGGTGAGGCTACAGCTTCAGGGGCAATCGCTTTGCTGTGACAGCTATCAAACATCATTTGGAGGTATTTCACCCTGACATCACCGGCGAGATATACGATCTATATATTCTCCGGTACACGAGGTTGGAGCTGCTCCTTTTTTTTGGGGGTGTCACGACCCAAACTCCACTAAGGGTCGTGGTAGCGCCAGACACCTCTGTCAGGCAAGCTAACCAAATTACTTGTTGAAGTTCTCATTATAACAATCTTGAAAATTAAGCTTTTCCTTCAATTTTTATAAATAAAAAGAAAGATAATTGCTTCAATTCGAATTAAATAATAATCAATTAATACAAAATATTTCAAAATTATCCCAGAACCAGGTGTCACAAGTGCATGAGCATTTACCAAGATAGAAATAAAATACGACATCCGTCCGTAATACAGTGGACAGAAAGTAAATATATTATGCTGGAAAGGGACTATACTAGCTACGGGCCGCCTCGAACAATGCAACTCACCTAGTCCTAGAATCATCCGGGCTGCTACGCCCAATAGGCCACTAATAACACATGAACCTGTGCAACAAAAATGCATAGAAGTGTAGTATGAGTACGAAAACAACAATTACTCAATGAGTATCCCGTCTAATCTCGAAGAAGTAGAGATGAGATGGTCGACTTCGACACTTACTAGTGGTCCAATAATGATGTGAATAATACATTAAATCATGGATTTCTATAAACATGATTTTTAATTCAATAGAAGGAAACGAGTAAACAATTAATTCATTTATAGGAAATTTCCAAAATTTTCTTTAAATTTTTTATCCAATTATTTTCAAGCCAATAAGAGGCAATAACAATTTTAATAAGTTCAAGGCAACAGTACCAGCATGCGCAAATAATCACCGTGGGACGTACGGCCCGATCCAACATAAAAGTAAATTGTGCACTGCCGAAGGTCGAACGGCTAGAACCATAGATGCATCTATTACCCCTCCCGCGAACTATCCATGTAACGCGGTCAACATAAAATAAACAATCACCTTGCTCGCGAATCATTCATGCGACGCAGGTACACATAAAAATACATGCTTAAATAGCCAATTAAGAATTTTTTGGGGAATAATTATTCAAATAAAAGACACTTTCCCTTTTAACAATTTAAGAAAAGAAGTCAAATCCTCTTGAGAATGGATTTATTAATTCGAGGAGGTTTAAGCAATTCAGGCTATCAATAAGATTACAAATATTCCAAGTATAGCATGCTTTTGGGTCCTAGACTACCCGGACTTAAACATAATAGTAGCTGCGCACGGACCCTTATCACCTCGTACATACGTAGCCCCTACAAATAGGAGCACATAACCAATTAATTCACCTATGGGGACATTTTCCTCTTACAAGGTTAGAAATGAGACTCACCTTGCTCCGAAGATCCATAACCGGCATTCCGCGCCCTTCCGAAGACTTGAATCGATGCACAATGCTCCATAACTAGCCAATAATTATGTAAACCCATTAATATATGCTAAGCTACTCATTATAATCCAATTATAACAATTCCTAACCCCGATTAAAGTTGATAAAAATGCCCTCGAGCCCACTTGCCCAGATTCCAAAATTTCTCGAGGATAAAGTTTACCCATGAACTCACGAACTCAAATATATGATTTTCTATAAATTCCACACCCAAAATCGTGGTTAATTTCTAAGAATATAAATTCTAGGTCTTTCTATGAAAACCCACAAATTTCTAATAATTTACATGCTTAAATCCATACATAATCGATGTATTTAGCTCAAGACGGATGGGGTTAGCTTACCTTATCGCTGATGATGAAAATGCCACTTGAAGTTCTCCCAAAAATCGCCCAAGCGAAGAAAATATGAGAGAAAATGGCCAAATCCAAATTTTAAAACAACCATTTTGCCTCCAGCACTTTTCGCACATGCGGTCCTATGACCGCTTCTGCGGTTCCGCAAGTGCGGTCCAAATACCACTTCTGCAGTTCCCTACCAGGCCTCCCTTTTTCGCTTCTGCACATTCTCCACTACAGGTGCGGTCCCACGCCCCATTTCGCTTCTGCGACCTCTCTACCGCAGGTGCGGTCCCGCATCAGCAGAAAAATGATCGTATCTGTCGTCCCTTCACTAACGGCCCAAAATCGCATCTACGGTTCAATTCCTCGCTTCTGTGGGGCCGCTTCTGCGGTGAACCCTCCGCAGAAGCGGTTATACCAGCAACTGTCTCTTCAGCTATCCAAAATTCCAAATTTTGATCCGTTAGCCACCCGGAATCCACCCGAGACCCCCGGGACCCAAACCAACCATGCCAACCAGTCTCACAATACAATACGGACTTGCTCGAGGCCTAAAATCATATCAAACAATGCTAAAACCATGAATCGACCTCCAATCCAAGCTTTATGAACCTTAGAACTTCCAACTTCTACTTTCGATGCTTAAACATATCAAATCATGTCCGATTGACTTCAAATTTTGCAGACAAGTCATATTCGACATCACGAACCTACTCTAACTTCCAGAATTGGATTCTGACCCCGATATCAAAAAGTCCACTCCCGATCAAACTTCTCAAAAACCTTCAAATTCTATCTTTAGCAAAATGGCTCCAAAATGACCTACGGACCTCCGAATTCACTTCCGATCGCGCTCCCAACTCCAAAATCACCATACGAAGCTATTCACAGACTCGGAATCCCAAACGGGCATGGATAACACTGAAATTCACTGTAAGCCAAACTTATGAAATTTTTTTCAAGATGCTACTTCACAATAGGCGCCAAAACACTCTCGAGTCATCCAAAACCCGATTCGGGCATACTCCCAAGTACCAAATCATTATACGAACTTGCTAGGACTTCAGATCCCAATTCTGAGGTCGTTTACTCAAAATTCCAATCCTAGTAATTCTTTCAACTTTAAGATTCCGAAATGAGAATTCTCTCTCCAAATCAACTCTGAAATTTCGAAAATTCAATTCCGACTACGCGTACAAGTCATAATACCTAAAATGAAGATGTTCATGGCCTCAGACTACTAAACGATGTGCTAGAGCTCAAATCAACCGATCGGGTCGTTACAGTCTTGTTCCCGAATACTTCGAGAAATCTAGTGAGTATGCGATTTCTACATCATCTTCAACAGCTAGATGAGTTACCCCAGTACAACTGGGGTGTTACTCTTCTCTATTACATGTATAGGAGTATGTGTCAGGCTAGCATGGTCACCCAGAGCGATGTATGTGGTTTTCTGCCGCTTATACAAGTGATAACATATTAGAATACTCTATTCATCACTTCCAATTCTATATAGTCAAAATGACTCTTAAATTTTTCGTTGACTTTGTATGTTAGGTTTGGGCCTTGGAGCGGTTCCTGCCATTGAAACCACTCTACCACCATTACCTCCGGATGTAGCACCTCTGTTACTCCCTCTAGCTAATAGGTAGATTCTCCGACGTGGAAACTACCGATCCATTGATATTCATCATAATCTCCCCCTTGTCAGGGATGTGTTGGGTATGTTGGAGGCCACACAAGTAAATATGTACCTAAAATTACTTGTTATGAATTCACTTGTGTTGCACATACTCACTTTATGTTATTATTTGATAGTTCATCTGGATGACATACATCGATAAGTTGATAGTTGGACCACCGGATTATCGCTCTATCGGTCGACTGATTTGGAGCACTTCCGTCCCGCTGATGTGCCTCGATGTTGCTAAGAATCAAGCCATAGAGCGGGTGCTTCGCCAATTTTACCATCCGCAGACTATACCGAGGGAGCCTACATGGGAGTCTACATATTATCAGCGGGATGATCGTTTGAGGATAGACGACACATTTGTAGCATAGCTAGGGGCACAAGTCCATACTTGGGAGTAGCGAGAAGACCTGATTCCGCCATCACCTTCACAGATCCAGGCGGCGACTATTAAGATGTATACGTCATGGTACTACCATCAAACCCGACTGATGATCGGGATCGTTCATCAAGCTGGCGGTCGGTTCAGACCATATGTCGGGAGGCACGAGGCACTGGTATGTTTTGTTGTAACCCATACTTATAACTGTGATATAGCATTATATAATTAATATTTTAAATGTTGTGCAGGCTATTGGTCATCATTTATTCTTTCGGTTGGGACAGGAGATGCAGCATCATACCGACAATCCTACCGTCGCTCAGTATGGCCGCATGTGGTAGAGCTGGCTCTCCGGACACTACATCGAGCCAGAGAGGACGAGAGGTTAGATCACGTTGTTCAATATATCGCGCCAGAGCATCCTATCGGGGTAGGCCTATCGCACGAGGCAGGGGTCGTGCACGAGTCAGGGCTGTTCCATGAGGCAGGGCTGTCCCACGAGGCAGGGGTGCCCCATGGGGTCGTGGGGGATGATGAAGAGGTGGTCCCCATCAAGGGGCGTTGATGCACCTGTTGACCCACCTATTGAGGCACCTAATGAAGATCTTGGAGATGATCAGCTAGGTTATTTGCCTCAACTTGGCTAGCCTTCCAACAACATGTCGTCGTACAGCCTTCAGCTGGATCTGCCAGCATCACAGGTCTCCCGTTAGATCCATTGCAGATCACGGGTAAATTCGACGGAGATGTAGAGCAGTTTTTTTTAGGCCCATGTACTGCAGCTGAGGATCGGCTGACCCGAGATGTGGACGGTGTGCGCAGGTTGAATTTTGGCTCATCCCCGACGGTTTATGCGGATCTATCACAGGCGCAGGTATGTTTGTATTATTTTTATATTTTAATTTGTTGTTTTCCTTAATGATTTTCCATAAATTAATTTTTAATTTTCTTATTAAGGCTTCGTCCCAGCCCATCAAAGAGCCCATTGTATTCGTTGATGAGGACACCACAGAATGCTTATACTCAGGAGCCCGACGAGACCATAGTCAGAAAATATTTCTGACTTAACACGTACATTACTAATATACATTTTCACATGCTAAGCTTAGTAATTGTTTTATAGGTTGCTGACGGACCGACGATCCCGTCTACCGATCCTACCAGCTGTATTTGACAATCGTGTTGTTGTGCATCCTCACAAAAAGAGGTGACGTAAAGAGGATGACCCTGATATTGTACCCGGATGGCAGGGTATGCGCCTCTAGCCAAGGGCTGCATTGAAGCACACAGGCTGTGGGACTCATTGATTTTTTTATTTGTATTTTGTGTAAATACTATATTATGCAAATAATGGCAAGAATTTTATTTGAACACTAATTTTATTTTAACAGTACAACACAAATACAAACATAGCAAACATAACATAACATAAATTTAGTACAACTAATGAAAACACATGACTGGGGAAATATAAAGATACACTACTACGCTCAACACGTACATGTCATTGTTTAGTCACAACCACCTAGTATTCTCTGCTCCAACCACTTGAGTTAGTCTTCCAACTTATTTCTTTCTTCTTCCACCTCCTTGAGTTTCGCCTTCAACTCCGCAACTTCTTGTTTGGATTGTCACTCTCTATCCCACTAGTTTAAACACAAACTATGAAGAGGATACAACTTGTCTTTGTAGTATTCCTACTCATATGGTTTATCAATTCATACCTCAAAATTGTAAACAGGTTCGTCGGGTTACCTATAAAACTTGTTCATACACGCCCAGTAGCGACGTCCAGCTTCCTCCCAACAATCGTGCAACATGCATTTTTTGCCGCACTCGCACCTTGGGACATAAAGGGGTTGTTGAGACATTTGTTAAAGCGTAAAGAGAAACCTTGCTTTTATAGAAATATTTGCTATTGGTTATTGTTAAGCGCAAAAAATAATTAGAATGCGCCCGTTATTTATAGGAAAGATTTCACACAAAAAGTAGTATTATACCGTGCTATACATATTAAATTTTTCTGAAACGAAATAGCTTTTGCGCAGTTGGTTCAGCTTTATAGACCGATAAGAAAACACACAAAACGTAGTATTGTACCGCACTATACATGTTAAATTTTTCTGAAACGAAATAGTTTTTGTGCAGTCGGTTCAGCTTTACAGACCGACAAGACAACATACAAAACGTAGTATTGTACCATGCTATACATATTAAATTTTTCTAAAACAAAACAGCTTTCGCATAGTTGGTTTTCAGACAGACAAGATAACACACAAAATGCAGTATTGTACCGCGCTATAAATATTAAATTTTTCTTAAACAAAACAGCTTTTGCGCAGTCGGTTCAGCTTTTTTCAGAACGATAAGACAACACACAAAACATAGTATTGTACCGCATTATACATATTAAATTTTTTCTATTGGTTATTATCTTTTATTTTCATATATGTTTCTTTAGTTATTTTCTTCGATTCCTTTTTTAAGACTTCGGCCATTCTAAGAAGCAAACTTTCAAGAAGGATAATAAATGATGTCTTGATTTTATAGGATTTTTTTAAATTTTCATGTATGTTGCTTTAGTTATGGTTGTTGTGCTTTTATCTCTTCAAATATTATGTTATGAAATTTCAATCTTCAGATTGGTCTTGTTTACTAACACGAATAAGTTGAATGTTGGAATTACCACATCATCATCTAATTCAAAATGTCATGTTAAAAAAAAGATGTAACAAGATTGTGGAATATAATTTTATTTGATAGATATTAAAACATACACAAGTACAGACACATTACAAAAAATATTACGAAAATAAAACACTAGGTGTATCCTTGATAGTTGGGTACATCCGACAAACTTGCACCACGAGCTGGATTACCACCGCCATCGCCTCCCCCGCCAGCTGAAGGACATTTACAATGGTCGTGTCCTATTTGCGAGCATATGCCATATTTATGCGCATAAATGGTATCACCAACATCCATTTGGTTTCGTATACGTGTTCTCTTTTTCACTTGCATCTTGCGCAAATAGTCCTTGTTACACACCATTTTAAATGGTTCCGGCAGTCAATGATGCTCAGCACCTAATGGTTGCAACTGCCCACTATATGTGTCTACGTATGCAGCAACATTGTATTGCTTATCAACATAGTTGGTTGCCCATAAACTAACTTGTTGAAATCACTTCAAGGCATGTGCGCACGACATGTGGTAGATGGTCCATTTCTCACTTGAACACAACCTGCTGGTTTCATTCACCACTTGTAGATTGTTCCCCCGGTGTTCGCGGATACTGGTGCGAACTTCAAAAATACCCTAGTTGTGATCGTACTGTAAAAATGAATGTCAATGTGCTCGCCTCCTGTACTTCTCAAATCTTCTCATCAGTATTGGAATAAATTGAACACTCTTGTCCATCAATACCGATGCAGCTCTATGCCTTTCAACAAACCTCTCCGCAATCTATTTGAATGTCTTCTGGAGCATGGTAGAGACAGCCAATCCACATGCGGACTTCAATAAGCTGTTGAATGACTCCGACACATTTGTAGACAAGGCTCCCCATCGTCTGCCACCATCAGCATGCAATGTCCACATGTGAAGTTCATGTCCCATCAGCCAAGTATAGGCTCGTGGATCTAACTGCCGGATCGCTTCCATTCGCCTCTTGAATTTGCACTACTGGTGCTCAATTGCAGCCATCTACATTAAATCATGAAAGGACTTGTCATGATATTTCTTCTGGAAATTGGCCTTTAGGTGCCTCACATAGTAATGGTGGTTGCATAGGGTTCCTGCCATTTAGGCAAATACCGTACAGAACTTAAAATACCACCATGTCGATAAAATATTAGACAAATATCTGAACGTTGTTTGACAACGTGCTGCTTCAAGTGGTTCAAAAAAGCGTCCACATCTATTCGCTTTCATTGGGACAAATAGCAAAAGCTAGTGGAAATATTTGTCCGTTGGCATCTATTGTAACTGTAATCAAAACCTTAATATCATAATTTCTATAGACATGAGTACCATCTATGGAAATTGCAGGACGACAATGCAGAACACCATCAATTTCTAGTTTAAATGACCAGAACACATAGTTGAAAACATATTCGGGTTTTTCCGGACTCCGCTCACGCCTCCATTCAACAACAGTCCCAGGGTTAAAGTGTTATAGTGCGGCCATGTACCTCGGTAGAGATGAAAATTACTTATCCCAGTCACCATAAATAATTTCAAAAGCACGTTTGTGCCCGAGATATGCCTTTCTTTTGGTTATAGTATTCCCATACTCCTGGTGGACGGCTGTAATACACTCTTTAATCTTGAACCTAATGGACACTTCCAAGTATGGAATCAATACAAGAGAAATCAAGTCTACATCCAGGCTGAAGTGATTCTCATTGAATGTGTCCATTTCAAATTTGTGGGTGCTAATATATTTACCCACTTTCCACAACCCTGATTTCTTCTTGCTTCCACGCAACATCCAGTGACAACCCATAAAGTTTCTACGACATACAACCTTTTATACCTCCATAGTTGACCCCCTTACCGTCATCTCATGGCACTTTTTTACGTTGTAGATTTTTACAGCCCTGATTAGGCGATCTTTATCGGGTAAATATATGCCCTTTGCCAGCACCGCTGGTCTAGAATCATCCCTCATTGCTGACCAAAATTAGTCATCATCCCTTGTGTGGGCATCCACGTCCGGCATACTTGACAAATTATCAAGGTAGGGAATATTCCGCACATGAAATGACATGTGGGACTCGTACACTCTTGGTCTAACAGGAGGTGGAGGAGCATGCTCGCTCGTTGTCACGACCCTAGTTCACCAATTGTGAACACGTCATGACGACACCTAGTCTTCACGACCAGGTAAGCCTAACACATTGCGGAAGTAACAACATTTGCGAAATTTATATTCAAAATCTAAATAACATGAGTAATGTATACAGTTGCCGCCTAGCACATACACTTTAATACAAAATACTGAAATAACCTCCAAGACCCGGAAACCTACGGGCAACACAGGCTATAAGAAATCTTACACTGCTCTAGTCACCAGAATAGTCTAATACAAAGAGGGATCGAAATAATATCTAATAACTATGGATAAAATAAGAAGGAGACTTTGCGGATCTGCGGACGTAGCAGATATATACCTTAAGTCCACAATACGCTCCCTGACAACTACTGGTGGTACGCCTGCTCAGAAGCACCTGGATCTGCACATGAAAAACATGCGCAGAAGAGGCGTGAGTATACCATAGCGGTACTCAGTAAGTTCCAAGCCTAACCTCGGTTGGGTAGTGATGAGGAATGGTCAGGGCCCTACTGAGACAAACAATAAAATAGCAAGATATTAACAGTATCTAAGTCTGATGAAAACTAATAAACACAGCGATGTGATAAGACAGATCAATGAAATATAGTACTGCAAGACAAAACATAAACACAAATTAAATACAGCAAAATTACAAGAATACCGACGAGGGTCTTCAAGGATACCGTCCTGTAGCCCTTTTCTCAACTGTACAATGGAACTTCCCGGGATACCGTCCCGTAGTCCAAATCTCATATCAATATCAAAGAATCTCCCGGGATACCTTCCCGTAGTCCGAAAATAAAAGTGCAGGGGTCTCTCCCGGGAATCAAACCCGTAGTCCCAAAATAAAAGTGCAGGGAGATCTCCTGGGATACCGTCCCGTAGTCCCAAAATAAAAGTGCAGGGGGATATCCCGGGAATCAAACCCATAGTCCCAAAGTAAAATGCAAGGGGATCTCCGGGAATCAAACCCGTAGTCCCAAAGTAAACAACAAGGGGGGAACTCCCGGAATCCGCATCCGTAGTCCCAATGTAAATGCGCAACCAACATAAGAGAAATATTCAGAATTTGAAGTGCAACAATACAATGCAACAAGTAATACTGGCCTAACATGATCCATGTAACCACAGTTAAAACAATTTAAACAGATAGGCAACCTGGATCAATTAAACATGCTCTTCTACGCTAGCATAGGCTAAAATAACAAGTAAAATAAAGCAATTATAAAAGAAAATTCAATTCAAGTATTTAAGTAAAAATCTGTGTTTCAACAATTTGCTCGAGTACACGCTCGTCACCTCACGTACAAGGCATTCAATTACCAATTATCACATCCTAAGGGACGAAGTCCCCCACACAAGGTTAGGCAAGCCACTTACCTCGAATCGGTGTGAAATCAACTAGGGAACGATGCTTTT
>MU754749.1:5193-19746 GCA_026770625.1 Nicotiana glauca | reverse complement strand
TGTCGTGCTTTGGTCCAACGTAAAAATATAAATATTTCATAGTTGCTTGCGCCATCCACTACTAGACCATCTACTTCTGCTCCTCATATGATCCCAGGGTCTATATCCACCATTCCCACTGAGACCAATGTGCCACATTCTACAGATATAACTTCACTTGGAGTTGATAAGGCTGTGACCAGGCCCCATAGTCATGAGAGTGTTATTGTTATGCCAGTGTAGGACATGATAGATGCCGTGGATGCTTCTAACACTCATTCGATTATTTCTACTACTTCTACCACGGATGTTTCCACTAGTGCAGGCTTGACTTCCCAAAAAACTGCTTATTATGCTCCTCCACAGGCCACATAAGAGCCTTCCGTATCAACTTGAGGGAGTTTCTTATCAGCCCACTCTACTTTATTTGTATGCATTGGGGACAATGGATGATTCAAAGTCTAGGGTGTGTATTATTCATTTTTTTGTGGATAAGTGTACATAACTATTACTATCTATGTTGTTTTTGACATTTTTGGGATTGTAATATTTCACCGAATTAATGGCTTATAATAGTTAGTAATTTTAGTATATGAGTAGTAACTCTAAGTCTCTGGTATTATCTATTTGTAATGGGCAATTTTATAATACTTGGTAGTTTCAACTTATGTAAAAAGAAAAGAAAAGAAAAGAAAAGAAAATATAAAAAATAGTGGGCTTTTCCTGACGATGGACTACCTAGACAATTCTTTCGAGGAATCATGGTCCATGGAAAAATATAAAAAGATTTTTATTTTATTCTTGGAATTAGTGTTAGTATTAGGAAATTTCATTCGATCTACTATAGGTTTATTTTTCCTTGCGCGAGGACGAACAAAAGTTTAAGTGTGCGGGGGTGATGTTGGGCATATTTCTATATATTTTAATGTTACTTTACCCATGTTTTAACCACTTTTTTGTGTTATTTGGTGTTGAAGATGCCCAAATATAATGATCCGATCATTCATTTTAAATATTGTAGACATGTTCCCCCATTTATCACTTCTTCTATGTTCATTTGTGATTATGTGACTTGCCGAGGTGGTTGGTTTGGTTCCGAGATGTTTCAGAGTGGATTGGGACACTTGGTCCCAAGGTTGGAAGCTTAAGTTGAAAGAGTTGACAGTAGTTTAACTTTTTATAGACAACTCTAAAATGGAGTTTTGATGGTTCTGATAGCTTCGTATGGTGATTTTGGACTTCATCATATGTCCATAATTGGATTCGGAGGCCCGTAGGTAGTTTTAGCTTGAATTGGCAAAAGTTGGAATGTTGAAGGTTTGAAAGGTTGAGAGGTTTGACCGAGAGTTAACTTTGTTGATATCGGGCTTTGGTTCTGAGAGTTGTAGTAGGCTCATTGTGTCATTTATGACTTGTGTGAAAAATTTGAGGTTAATCGGAATTGGTTTGGTAGGTTTTGGATTGGTTTTAGAAGTTGAAAATTCATTAGTGTCGTTAAGCTTTAAATGGTGTGTGATTCATGTTTTTGATGTTGTTTGATGTAATTTGACACTTCGACTAAGCTTGTATCATAGTTTAGGACCTGTTGGTATGTTTGATTGGGGTCCCGAGAGCTTCGGTTGTGATTCAGATGGTTGGCAGAGCATGGTTGCACTTTGGAAAAGTGCTGAGATTTCAGGCATCTGATGCATTCGCACCTGTGGTGGGATTGGGCACTGATGGTACCATATGTGCGGCATCATGGTCGCAGGTGCAAAATGAAGTGGAGTCGATGAGGATCACATATGGGTGGGTTTGTTCGTAGAAGCGAAAGCGCTTCTGCAATAAGAGGACTGCAGGTGCGGAGTGAGATGGCTTGGCCTTTGTCACAGATGCGTAAGGATATCCGCAAGTGTGGATGCATCTGGGCGGGCGAGGGATTACAGAATCAGTCTCACAGGTGCGTGAATTTGGCCGCAGATGCGGCTGGTCGGGAGTTAAGTTTTTTTCGTAGATGCGTACGTATGATCGCAGAAGCGGTTCCACAAAAGCAAGGTATTGGACCGTGGGTGCGGTTTTCATGGACAGAACATAAATGTCGAAGGGTTTGGAATCTTTCTCATTTTAGAGTTGTGGAGCTCGGCTAGGGGCAATGTTATAGAGAGATTTCACTATAATCTAGGAGGTAAAGAGCTTTTGATCTCTTTTGTCCATAAATATTGAATACCCATTGATTTTTACACCTAGATTATATTTGTTTGAGGTGGAATTTGGGGGATTTTTGGTCTATATTGGAGAGTATGATTTGGGGATTTGAGGGTCGATTTGTGGTCGGAACAAGATGATTTTGGTATAGTTGGACTCATAATTGAATGGATATAGATGCTTCGAGTCTCATTGACTTTTTGATTTTTGTTAAAAATCTTAGCTTTATCATATGGAATCGATTCCTATATCTTGTATTGATGACATTAAGTTGTTTGTGACTAGATTCGAGTCGTTTGGAGGCCGGTTCATAGGGCAAGGGTTGTTGGAGAATTGAGTTCCGCACTTTGAGGTATGTAGCGCTTCTAACTTGGAACTAAGGGTATTTATCCCTAGAAAACATATTATTCGTATTGTTTTGGGGTGATGCACATTCTAGGTGACGGACGTGCACCGTGGTAATCATGATCCGGTTGATTCTTTTGGACTGTGTTGTTATCAAGTCTTGTTTCTATCCGTGAAATCCTTGCTTGTTAGAGCAACTAAACTGTAATTCATGTTAGAAATCATCTTTAGGCTATGTGCTTATTCTATTGAGTCCTAGTAAGGTTATTTCTACTATTTTGGGTTATCTGCTTTGCCTGCAATTATGTGCACGGTTATGATCCTTCATTTACATATCATATCTCAATCTCTATTATCATTTAGTGTTATATCGCATGTTGTTAATATTTGGGGCCAGTAGCACGAGATTGTGAGCCTTTGAGACTTGAGAGATGGATGACTGAGGTGGGCTTGAGTGTCGGGTTGTGAGTCTTATTGTGGATCGAACTACACATCGCAACAAGCCTTATTGACTTATTCTTTTATGGTGGATTGGGTTGCATGCCGCAGTAGGCCTTATAGGCATTATATTAGTGCTTGAGCAGGATTTGCCCCTCGGAGTCTGCCACACTAGTAGTAAGCGTAGGCTCAAAGATATATACACGTGCTTTAGTGAGAGGCATTGACGCCAAGTACCCGTACAATGCTGAGTGATTGTGTATGTGACGAGTGTGCATTGAGATAGACATATTGATTACTTTGAGAGTGTGAGTACTTGGGAATATCATGGTGCAGCCTTACATTTGACATGTAGGCATAGAGATATATTATTCCTCAGGCTAGCTATACTTGACATGTTTTTATCTGTGTTGGTATTTAAATTGTGAAATTGGAAGCATGTATAAATTTTCGTATCATGAACGAGCGGAATATGGAAGTCTTTCTGAGTTATTTACTGTCATTGTCATTGTCTTACATGTTTTGTAATTATATTGGTTCTGACTATATCATTCTGAGCTTGTCACGTATTTATGCCCAAGGTTAGTCCGGTTACTTATTGAGTACATTGGGTCAGTTTTGCTCATACTACACTCTTCACTTTCTATGCAGATCTAGGTACATCTGGATGCGGTGATTGCTAGATTGGTGCTAGTACCTGCTCGGAGACTCTGAGGTAGCTGCTATGATGCCCGCAGATCTTGAATTCATCCTCGTGAAAGTCAAGTCAACTTTCTCAACCAATCCAAACTCAAATAACAACACATATATCCCACTAATAGAAAAGAAAGCCTCCACACAACATCATAAGGATCATACCTCCATAGACCATCTCGTAGGAGATACCCACCTGCTTAGTCCTAAATTGGCATCTTTCTATACCCTTTGCAGCCACAATTACTACGCAATCACTTAATCTTCCTGTGTCTGAACTCACCAACAAGACATGAGAATAATATTCATTCCACAATTAAACAACATGAAATATCCTTCAACACACTTATAACTCGAGACTATACGTCAAATGAAGACAAAAATCATGCACCCAATAGCCATTTTTACATCTCAAGAATTTTTTTTCCGTCACATTCAAACCATATGCACACATCCTGCAGTTACATCATACTCATCATATAGCTATCCAGCCACAAATTCCACTCACAGGGATAGTACCAGACATATAAGTCCAAAAGCACATGCTCAAATAATTGAAATCATCGTGCTCTAGATATAGTCAAACCCGACCTCAAGTCCTCCAGACCGGCCTATCAACACCACACGAAAGAAAGCAATCGCACCTAATTCATAGAATCGCAAGCCATCGATGCACAACTGATACCGAGCGCTCATATATGCATACTTGTGAGTGACAGGAATTCGAGCAATACACTTCAAGCTGAATCAATGCCGCACGATAAAGAAAGAAAGATGGGAAGTTTATCCTAAATGCCTTGTAGCCTATTGAAGATAGTTATGGATGTCCTCATACCAATCCGCAAGAATCTACTAACCACTTGCTCATGACTCATAGAACCTATGAACCTAGGGCTCTAATACCAACTTGTCACAACCCAAAATCCATCTAGTAGTGATGGAACCTAACCCAACCCGCTAGGTAACCTAAATTAACAATATTCCAATTCAATTGAGATTTACTAAGAACAATAATGATAATATATTTAAACTTTTATACAAAAGAATTTCCAAGGACTAGTAGTACAAGTCATGATCCACTAACACTTAGATTTTTACAAAACTGAATTGAAATAAATACATGATTTGGTTGAAATATAAGTGAACAGAATATGAATCTAAAGCTACCAAGGACAAGTGATAGCCATAACTAGAATGCATGTACATATTCAATGTCAACCCTCGCTATTCACAGTAGCATCAACACAAGGATCTGCACGCAAGGTGCATAAGTGTAGTATGAGTACAATCGACCCCATGTACTCAATAATATCCTAACTAACCTCGGTGAGATAAAGAAAGCATGAACTATAGATGATACTCACTAATACATGTGTATTTCATAATTTCAACAAGTATAGAACAGATATATGATCAAATCATGAAAACTCTGGCAAAACCACTTTGATGCTCATAATTATTTATTTTAAAGTGTTCTCCTCAGTCAACAATCAAGCATATAAGGAAGATATGCAAGTAAACCAGGTAAACCGTCAAGGAAATTGCAAGTAAAGACGTAATGCCATAACCAAATATTAGTTCGTTGCGGCGCACAACCCGATCCAATAACGGTAACCAGCTCTCCCAGAGCTCGGATCAACTAATAATCCTTCAATCCGCATGTACACAATTAAGAGTGAAACATGAGAGGGTGACCCTAGAGGGATGGATCCGTATCTACACGCTGCACGGACAACTCACGTATTAATAATATCAATCGCATGAATAACTCACGCATTACACGGACAACTCACGTGCTATAATATCAATATATAGATCTGCACGGACAACTCATTTGCTAATAATATCAATCCACACAGACAACTCAGTGCTAATATCACAATCCATCCAGCATGGTCACAAGCATAACAATAGAATCCGCCCGGTGTGATCACAGGCATATCAACATAATCCGCCCGACGTGGTCACATGCATATCAAAACAATCCTCCCAGTGTGGTCACAGACATCCAGTCCAAATCGTATCACATGGAAGCAAGTATACAATAACACATATATATGATGGATAAATATAAGATTTCATGCTCCTAGACTAGTATAATTACATGCTAAAGTGTAGGCATATGCAATGTGTGCTATCATAGCTCAAATTGATAATCTATCACATGAATAGTGATTACCAAGTTTATTCAGGAAATTAGCCTCTTTGTAACCTCAAACATGGCTTAAATATTTCACAACAATGATACAAATATGAGAAATATTATAGCTTAAAGCTTAACAGTAAACTCTAGGCATATCATAGCCTAAGTACTACTCCGAACATGGATAAATACCTTGGTGCTCGCACATGAGTTCAAACCCCACACATACGCGCACCCATAGCATGTAGCTATCACAAATAATTAAGGCAACTAGTGCCTCAACCAAGTTTAAATATGATTCTTACCTCAAACAAGCCAAATCCAATACCGAACAAGCCAAACAATACTCTAGAAATGCTATCCCGCACGTACCGATCTCCGAACGGTTTGAAACTAGCCAAAAGAAACTCAAGAAAATCAAATAATACCAAAGTAAACAAACCCAATAAATTAAGGCCGAATCTTTAATCAAAGGTCCAAAGTCAGCCAAAAAGTCAAACTCACCCCGCACCTCGGAACCCGACAAAACTCGCAAAATCCCTCAGCCCATTCAATTCCGACCATACTTGTTTCATTAAAATCCAACTCCAAATTGATGTTCAAAATTCAAAAATTTACTTGATAAAGTTTTAGACATAACCCCCAAATTCCTCTTTGAAATTCATAATCCAAATGACAAAAATGAACATAGATTCATGAAATATATTCGAAACCGAGTAGAGAACACTTACCCCAATCCATGTGGTGAAAATCGCCCAAATGTAAAGTCTCCAACTCAAAATATGCCAAAAAGAACCAAACTTCGATATTAAATGAGTCCACCTAGAACTTCCGCATTTGGCAACAAAATGCCGCATTTGCGAGCTAAAACATCGTATATGCGAATTTAGCTTAAAGGACCATGATTGCACCTTTGGACCACCTTCCGCGCCTCCGACTCCGCAGAAGGGTACTCCTAGCTCACGCCCATTCTCGCAGAAATGTTCCATACCCCGCAGAACTGCTTTTGCATTTGCGCTTATTCCTCCACAGAAGCGGAACTAACCAAGACACCTCTGATTCGCAAAAGCAAGAATTTCATCGCATAAGCGCGCCCGCACCTGCGCCCAATTATGTTCATGTGCGATGAACTAGCACCAGATCTGCCAATGTGACCAAATAAGCCAAAATTCATCCGAAACGCACCCGAGCCTCCTCGAGACCCCGCCCAAACATGCCAACAAGTCCCGTAACATAACTCGGACCTAATCGAGTCCTCAAATCACACATAACAACATTAAAACGACGAATCATACCTCAAATGAAATCTAATGAACTTTTTGAACTTTCAACTTCTAAAACTCGTGCCGAACCATATCAACTCAACTCGGAATGAACTCATATTTTGCACACATGTCCTAAATAAGCCAATGAAGCTATTCTAATTCCCGAAACCATAATCCGGACCCATTATCATCAAAGTCAACTCCCTATCACACTTATGAATATTCCATACCTTCAAATTTCTAACATTTGCCAATTAGTGCCGAAACCTTCTAGAAATATGTAAATGCAAATCCGGGCATACACCTAAATCCAAAATCACCATCCGAACCTAGCGGAACCATCAAAACACTATTCAGGTTCAAATTCAAAATTCTTTCCTACTATGTAGAACTCTTACTTTCTGTTTGTGCATCCCATGGAGATGAATGAGTCACCTATACAAATTTTGGCTGGCTTGCTATGCCCTTTTTATCTTTTGGGTTTTTTCCTCTTCTTGAGCAAAATCACCTAGTTGATTCAAGAATGTACTAATTGATATGTACCTAGAGCAATTAATTGTGATAAAGTGAATATTTGGCAATTAAGTTCATTCCAAATTTTTTTGGTAATAAATGTCCCTCCAACTGTGTAAACAAATACGTATCTTCCAAATTAATTAGGAAATCATCATATGTGTATCTATAATTCGTATATAACCATGACCATTAAAACACAGCTCTTTTCAAACTAGCTTAGCTACCATATTTTTGTATCTTGTTTGCATATTTGGATCCAAATGAGTAGGAAGAAGGTAAAGCTTGCCTTTATAACTAATGAATCAGCAAGAAAAGCAACATTGAAGAAAAGGAAGAAGGGTGTTATAAAGAAAGTGAGTGAACTTTGTACCCTCTGTGGAATTGATGCTTGTGCTATTATTTATAGCCCTTATGATCAAGATCAGCCTGAGGTATGGCCAAGCACCATTGGAGCTCAACGCGTGCTCGCGGAAATCAAGATGATGCCCGAGATGGATCAGTGCAAGAAAATGATGAATCAAGAGAGCTTCATCAGGCAAAGAATAGTAAAAGCAAGTGAACAGCTGAAGAAGCAACAAAAGGAGAATAGAAAGAAGGAGGTGACTGAAGTTATGTACCAGTGCTTAGCTTAAATGATCTTGGCTGGTTGATTGATCAAAACTTGAAAGAGATTTGTAAGAGGATTAAGGCTTTAAAAAAGTGGCTTCTGCTTATTATTCACAGTTGGGTATACATGCCATGCAAAGGCCATAAAAACAACCGTTGACTGATTGGATGAATAATCCAAGTGATTTTCAGCATATCAGTTTTGTAAATAATGGAGATGAGATGATTATGATGCAATGTGATGATAATCAAAGTACGATATGGTCCACTGGTTTCTTTCCTTGAGATCTGCGCTCTTCATCTGTTGTTAAGCATTCTGAAGCATCTTTCTTAGTTCATCTTCAATTTTATCCTCGTACTATATTTCTATATATTTTCCTCTTAGTTTTCTTGGTTATGGTGTCACTCTTGTTAATCTTTGTACTCCTATTTGCTTACGAGATGGATTACATTTCCCCGTTTTTAATATCGAACTTATAATTTCTCTTATTGCTTTTGGATTGGGTTGGGCAATATACATTTTTTTCTTCTTTAGGCATTCGGTATATGAAACCGAAATCTCTAATTGAAAGTGAAAAAATATGGATACCCAACCATTATACTGAACTTGTTGGTGGTCGATATACTTTAACGTGATATAAAATACACTCATTATCAAGCACAAGCTTTCTTCAAATATACACGCAATATTATTGCCAACCTTTTTTTGTTTCTAATTATTGATAGTTTTCATCAAACACCTTCTAAATATGATTACCCTTTCAAAGTTTTCTCTTCCTGACACCATGTTGCTACCTACGATGCAGGTTGTATACGGCAGAATCGGAGGGTCAAATTTCCCGTCATTAAGGTATTTCGGAAAATTACCTTAAAGCCTCAAGACTGCAAAGTTGCGCTCGAGTATTATTCCTCGGAGCTCATCGACACCCGGCCCGAAGAGAAAATCGGTCGATGCTAGAGTAAAAATAAGAGTTCCCAAGACGCGGCTAAGTCTGACAAAGCCTAACCGGGCTACTCTGAAACCTAATCGGGGTGTCACATCTAGCTTCCCCATCTCCATAACTTTACAACAAATGTATTTCTTACCATATAAGGTTCCCCTCTCTCTATATAAATGGGGATCTTTACTATTCTATAGAGGACTGATGTTGCTCCAACTACTCTACATGAAATATATGATAACTCTTTCTATCTCTTTTCTCTCTAATACACTCGCTCGATACTGTTGCTCTATTTTATTATCTTAATACTTGTTCGTCATTTATTGCTTATCATTGGCTATAAAGAGCCTCTTTAATATTATTGCATCTGTTAGTCCTTCCCCGACTACCCCTGATAGCTCGAGCCCGAGCTCAGGAATCGACCTCGCGGCCCTAAATCAACTAGCTCGAGGCCCCGGACGGCTATCTTTCGATTCGATTACGGCTCCATTTTAGCTTGCATCTCGTCCTTAAACTTCATATACATAGCATCAAC
The DNA here is from genome assembly GCA_026770625.1 of Nicotiana glauca. Taxonomy (NCBI): domain Eukaryota; kingdom Viridiplantae; phylum Streptophyta; class Magnoliopsida; order Solanales; family Solanaceae; genus Nicotiana; species Nicotiana glauca. The sequence goes on along the minus strand of MU754749.1, from coordinate 10,101 downwards.
TGCTCTACTACTAGCATAAAAATAGATCACGTATTTTTAGAGTCTCATCAATAAATTTAATTATTATTACCATTTGCACGGTAAACAGTTTGGCGCCCACCGTGTGGCTAAAAATAATAGCGATTATTTTCTTGCTAGTTTCGTTCCACAACGCAAGTTATCTTTCACACTTTTTCTTGTCCAAGATCTTCGATTTCAGGTCAAAATGTCTGGCCCAATGAACAGAGTTGAGAACAACAACCTCGAAAACCATGGAGAAATGGTATGGCTGTTCTAATATTTGGTGCGCCACCACAGAACCCTGATAACGCACCTGGACCGATTCCAGTGGACGCGGGTTCGCAAGACGCACAGCAGGTCGACGAAACCTCACACACCGATTAGAGCCTACAACAGGACGACCAATAGGAAGCCCAAAAACCCCAGCCCGGGAATAAAGGGAAGTTAGCCTTCATATTATTTTTGAAATGTTGCAGGCACAACAGCTAGCTATCGCTCAGCTGCAAAGCCACCCAAAAACTCCCTGTACCGTAGCACCAGTAACAAATTCCCCGGCTGAACAGGTACCGGAGATATTGAGAAATAATGGGTGGATAGCCGACCGTGCTATCGTAAAAATGCTCGAGGATCTTACCAGAAATATTGATTCGAGCGAGAAAATAATAGCAGCCAACGATAAGAAGGTCAAAACTTACAACTCCAGGGTCGACCAAATCCCGGGCGTGCTCCCGGTCCTGAAAGGAGTAGACTTGAGAAAGTTTGTGCAGTGGCCGTTCCTAGAGGAAGCGACTCCAAAACCCATTCCAAAGAAGTTCAAAATGCCAGAACTCCCGAAATACAACGTGACCTCAGACCCCAACGAACACGTTACCACCTACATGTACGCAGTAAAGGGAAACTACATAAACAATGACAAAATTGAGTCCGTCTTACTGAAGAAGTTCGGGGAAATGCTCTTGAAGCGGGCCATGATGTGGTACCATAATCTAGCTCCCAACTCCATAGACTCATTTGACATTCTAGCAGACCCCTTCATAAAAGCACACGACGGTGCCATCAAAGTAGCAACGAGAAAGTCTGACGTATTCAAGATCATGCAAGGGGAACAAAATGCCGAGAGAGTTCGTATCGTGCTTTCAAATGGAACGAATGGAACCATTTGTTATCAATGGAGAATTTCTTTTGATCTTAATTCAGGTGAACCGAGACCATAAACTAAGTTGGACTCGGCTACATGAATCATCTGCATACATTCTGCTCTATTCAGGTCCAAGACACTTCTTGCTTAAATAGAATCTGTCGCCAAAGGCTGTATCATTTTGCGCAAGCAGTTAGCCTACCAAACCCCCTTTAATAAAACGTAAAGCTATTTTGAATGCCAAATTAAAGAATGAACATCACATGTCAAAACATTTAAAAGCATAAGTTACTGGCTATTTAGCATTAAGCATCTTGCCACTAATTATGACTCAAAGCAGGAAAGAGTATAAAATCATTCAAACAAATGGTTAAGGTAAAGAACTGGCACCAATAACCTTTTTTAGTAAAAGAAAACAAATACAAACAGTATTAGCAGTGCTTTATAGATGGACCGGGTTAATCTTATCAGGCTAGATATCATCCATGAATCCAAAAAAGTACCATTTTGAGTCCAATGTTCACTTGAAACAACGAGATTTATACTACTGTTTCATATTTTAATGGACAACCAAGACCCAAACAACATAATAAAGATAAATACAATGCAATCATGGCTAAAGTGGCAAAGAGTCTATTATTTGAAGATGCAAACATCATTCCCAGAATAGGAATAATACTTGGCAAATGTGTTTCTTGCTGGAACTAAAGGAAGAATTAAGCACTCATGTACAACTCTGAAGGGCATCGAATGAAACAGTCTCTGCCTGTATACCGCAAAACATTCTAACAGTGGCTCCTGTCAATTAGTTAAATAATAGCAGTTTTTTCTCTTGCATTATACTTTCTACATATGACATGTCTAGAGCTTAACTACCTAAAACACATTTATTCAGGTTTTAACTTCCAGCTGCTTAGTTTGATTTATCTAAGTGAGTATTTTGCAAGGTAAATGACACTTACAATCACATCCGGAACTTCATTAGTCAAATCAGGACTCATAAAAACTTACAATGCTCATACCACATTATACTTCAACACTAGTCTGATTAACAATATAGCCAAAAAAACTAAATATGACAAATAATGATCTCCGCATACTTAAATGATAAAAAAATCAATCAACTACGAGCAATCCCAAACTAGTTGGAGTTATACATACATACATACATACATACATACATTCTCTCTATTCGGGCACACTCCGTTCCAGTAATTGATAATAAAATCTGAAAATCTGCTTACTCTACATATCTACATGATAACTCAAGATCTCAGCCAAGAAAAGACCTTTATAGCTATAGAAACAGTACGTACCATTCATGAGATCAAATTAACACATCAGATTTAAAGAAACAGAGAAGTGCAACAGACCAAAGGACAACGCAGGCCCATGATTCTTCTGATTTAGATTCTCAAGCAAATGGGACAGGTTTTAGTTTCATAGTTCGAATTCATTCTGTTGATCTAACTTTTCTATTTCCCCTATTATGGTGCATGAGTCATGATTCTTAAACTTAAAATACACATCGAAACACATTATTCGATAACTCAAATAGATTATTAAATCACTAGGCATACCTAAAAACCTCCTGAAGAAAAATATTCCTTTACTAACCACTCCCATTCTTTCTTGTCTACTCCGTTTGGAATATTCTTAAGAACCTGTTGGATTGACTTATCTTTCACATATTTTGCATGCAAGTGTCCTCTCTATTTGTTCCATAACTCTTTCATCCATGCAAAGATATGATCATGATGATCATTCATGTCAACACTCTCAAATTTATCCTACAATAATCAAAATATGGGTTTAGTTAATGAATTAGTTCAGTTTTAGTAACTACTCATAATCATGTGATAGGAGCAACTCTCCAATTGTTATACATAAATTAAAATATAGTATAGTTTCAATTGTTTCTCTAAAGCAAGTAACAGTTGAATTAGTAACATTCTCCAAAAATTATACATATAAGCACAAGCATGAAGGATGAGAGCATGATATGGGATATTGTACTATTGCATCCCCTCATTATCTCTCTAATTTCCTCCACATGTGCAGCTACTTCCCAAGGTGCAGTCCATGTACCTTAAATTTAACATAAGACATAAGCAAATATACACCATTACAATGCAAATAGTCAAGATTATCACAGACTAGGATAGTATCTCTTCTGCCATGTTAAAGTGCAATAAACAAGCAAGCTAAGCTGTCATCTTGAGGAATGGTATTCACTTTGGGAGGTGTGATGAACAAAATAATTTCAGCTCCATAATGTGAAAGCATCAGTCATCAGAGCTATAATCGCTGGATTCTTGAAACATCTCTCGAGCATCACAGTAGAATGATTCCTTGTCTTTGAAAAAAAGATAGCTCCCATCGGAGTTCCATTTCAGATCAATTATATCAAATTGAGGCAATGGAACATTTATGCAGTAGTCACCTGAAGGTGTCCACATGTATAAGTGGCTGCTTCCAGTACATAAAACCAAACATGGACCTTATGTATGCACTTCTTACTCAGACAAGCAATGTGTTTCTGTCACGACCCAATTCCCAAACCTGGTAGTGATGGCGCCTCTCGTGAAGATAAGGCCAGCCAACAGAACAACAATGCCTTATTTAATAATTAATAATTATAAATGAACAAATAATACGACTTATTAGCGTTAATAACTGATATTTATCACTCAGCACAACCCGACCGGGGTGTCACAAGTCACGAGCCTCTAAGGAGTAGGAACACTACTATAGGGCCAATAATTTATATATACAAGATAAAAACTGGAATTCAAAGATGAAGTGCGGTGCCGCAAACACTGGCGGTCACCTTGCTCAACTACCTTAGTAAGGCCTTTGGTCCGCTAATAACCCGCTACCGGGCGAACAATACCTGCAATTGAACGCGAGGTGCAGGGAATAAAGTGAGTACTTCCAACTCAGTGGTAATAAGAGTAAATAATAGCTGAAAGCAAGAAATCACGTAAGGCACTCCATCATACTATATAGAATAGTACAACCCTTTTTAGAAAACAGTAAAACCGTGAAATCCTTTGGAAAACATCTGGGCTCCGTTAAAACCTCTTTTGAAAATGATCCCATTTAAACAGTTGCCAAAAATACTTTCAAAACAATTTGTGACACTATGCATAGAAATCCGCTCCTCGGGCAATATCCTCGTTCCTGGTCAGCCACTCGGGCCCCAACACTCAATGATCAGATAGCACCAGCAAAAAAGCAGATAAATATCTCCAGGAATATCGTAGACAACAAATAATGAATAAATGCATGAATGTAATGCAATGCATATGATGGTACATTCCAGTACCCATTGCAGCGCGCAGCCCAAGCCACCCATGTTTATTTATCGTCGACGGCGCTCACTGAGGGTGTGTACACACTCCGGACGGGCTCCTACAGCCCAAGCGCAATAACAAGCCATCTCTTGGCATCAAATCTAGGCTCTCAGCCTCATATCAATATCAGTATAATCATCCAGGCACTCAGCCTCAATATCAATGTAACACCACTGCGGTGCGCAGCCCGAGCCACCCATAATCAGTATAACACCGCTGCGGGGTGCAGCCCGAGCCACCCATAATGTTTCAAATCACATCACACAGTGTCATTATTACCACAGTTTCAAGTCACTGCTGCGGCGTGCAGCCCGAGCCACCCATAATCAATCTAGAAAACATCATAAGCCCCTTGGGCATTTATAAAACAGTAGTTCTCAGCCCGAAATAACATTTAAAATATCATTTGAGTTT